>CAJNOP010000277.1:72466-106898 GCA_905250075.1 Rotaria sp. Silwood1
AAAAATACAATAAATAATGATACTACTTTATGTATTTAAATATGATGTTTTTACTGCTCCGAATCGTTCAGTTCTTAATGTGCCAATCAATGGAACAGCACAGTATTGATTCCAGAAACACCTTATTAAACTTGTTGTTTACTTCGGTATAATATATATTACAATCTAACAATAAATATGCTAATGCTTTTCTAGGTACTGCCTTGTACGAGATCATCGAATCATTTAAGATATTAACCAGGTATTAAGATGTTGAATTCTGAATTAAGAAAAAGATAGCAAAATTTTTTCATCTGGAAGGAAGAAGAATAATATTATCGAGATTATTTGAAGATTGATTGATATCTAGAACAAAAATGAGCAAGAACTTTTTCCTTCTTCCAAATATATGAAAGTATATATGTGAAAACATAACAAGCACAACTTAGCTGTTATATCAATACCTGATTAGTAGTTATCTATAATAAACATATTTTCTAGCTTCATTTAGTAAAACAAATGGTTTCTATGCGTTTCAGATAGTTAATATCGTGCAAAGTACAGTATTTATGGAGTGCTTCTCGACTCACACATCGAAAGGTTTTTTATAATTCCTGCCATGATGTCTCGATGACGAAAAATTAGAAAATACTCACCTAAACTACGAAAATGAAATTTCATGATGGAATGACTAACATGTGTTTTGTGATCTTCAATCACAGGTTCGATGATTTTACAGAAAATTACGACAAAATAGAAATGTTTCCTGGCTTTATTTTTTTCAAATTTCAAGATAATTAAAACTATAACAGCAGAAAAAAAGTAGTCGCCACTTTTTGTGCTGATATCTAACTAGGAATAAGCATTAATCGAAAGTATTAATTAGATGAATGTTAACATGTGTCAATAATCTTCTCTTAGTAATGAATTTCACAGAAGTTACTTTACAAATTGTTTGTGACTTCGATGAAGTGATTGATTGAAACGTAAATTTTCAAATTCATGGTGACCGAAAAAAGATGTTAATACAAGTGAAAAGTAAAACTCATTTGAAGAAAAACGATTGGCAATCAATTGTATGAACGATTGTTCGTCTTTTAGAGGATATCACATTTTTACGATGATTAACGTTTGAAACTTCATACCCCATATTGCTTTCAAGTGAAACTCGAATACAATCTAGTCTTTTTTTATCGATCATAATTGAAACAAAATATATACTTCATTCATCGGTCTACGCTATACAAGTGTATCCAAGCATATATATGATTGACGACAAATTGAATAAACAATCTGGAGACGTATTCATTGATGTATACCTTTTTTTGTCATGCTCTATCGCAATTACTTGGTAGCATGCAATATTGATGTATAAAACGTGTAGTATATTATATAGTGGTAGGTGATTGTATCTTTTATTAGACAACGGGGAAAAAAGAAGGATGTTTTTTAATGAAAAAAAAAATCGTTCTGTATAATTTTTTTAAGTGCTCGGTTTTTTTTAGTTTATTAGATGAACGATAAATTATAGGTGTTGATTGAATAAATACGATTATCAAACTAACACAAAAAATATGTTAATTCGATCTAGATCTTTCAATAAAAAAATTGTATTTTTATTGAGAACATTTATTCTTGCTGGTCTATTATTATTAATAAGTACTTCGTTTTGGCAATATCAATATATAATAAACTCAACCAATATCATTATACAAAACCAATCGCCCTTAACAATAAAAACACAATTAGTACATGTTAAAAAGAAAATTATCGTTCCATTAAAGCTTCCTTCAATACGTTGTATTGTATTTGCACGTTTTCGTACAGGTCGTTTTGGTAATCGAATGTTTACCATGGCTACTGCTTATGCTCTTGCACGCCTTCACTCTTGCCATTTGTTCTTTTCACCAATAATGTTACAAGAAATAAGATCTATTTTTGTTTTTACTCTTCCACCTATTCTTTTATCTATACCTATGTTCAAAATGGTATTGAAAAATAGTTCTCATCCAATGAAAAAAATTACTAGAGATATTATTTGTCAATATCTTCCTGAATTGACATATCCAAATGCGATAGGAGAAGGATCTATATTCGAAGTCAAAGGTCATTGGCAATCATATTTACATTTTGATAAATATCGTGATGAATTGCGAAATCATCTTTTCGTTGCAAGACAATCATTACTTGAGAAAGTCTCGAAATTATTCAGTAATATTTATGAGCAAAAGTTTCATTTCAAACCTCAATTCTCATTAGAAAATCATCAATTATTTAAAAAACAACTAACCCAATCAAACTGGACAACATGGATTGGAATTCATATACGTCGTGACGACTTTGTTCCTTTGAATTTTTCTTCATCCGATGAATATTTATTTGCTGCTATTGATTATTACATGAGACGCTATCCAAATGCTCATTTTATAGTTGCAAGTGATGATAAATCATATTGTAAAAATCTATTTCGTCATAGGTCGAATATTATTGTTACGCCAAAATCATTTTCTATGGGTGACGATTTAATAGCACTTTCACTTTGTGAACATTCAATCATAACAGGTGGAACATTTGGATGGTGGACAGGTTATCTAGCTAGTGGTGAAGTGATCCATGATACAATGTATATTTCTGGATGTGAAAAAGATGAACATTACTATCCACCATGGTTTAAAACCCATCTAAATCTACGAAAAGATAAAAATATTTTATAATGAAAAAGAAAAGGAAAATCTACGCATGATTGACATCACGATTTTTCATGTTTTTGTAATTATATATAGGTATACGTACGTATATTGCAAAAATTACATTATAAAAAAAAATAGGATAAATGATAGCATTGATAACTATACAATCAGAATAACTTATTAGGAATACTTAGCATCGACCATAACTTCTAATACTATTAATTAAAAAAGTACAAAATTACACATATATTCTTATCTGTATTTTTTTTAAATGTTGAAGAATGTTCTTATGAATATTTTATATGAAGTCGATACTTTTCCCATAATCCGTCTGAATCTTTTTTCGAATTTTCTTCTGCTATAATTTTAACTACTTTGGTAACTGAATGAGCAGTTCAATTTTTTGAAACAGTCGAACTATCTCCGATATATTTCCCTCTGCCAAGACTTCATCCTATCAGGTTTAGCGAATACGATGGATAGAATATTGTATTAATTCCTTATTTTAATACATACTTGATAACATTGGATAAGTATGAAGTCAAAGTGATTGTTGAATATTTTGATATTTTTTGCTTGCGATATCTCTATTTTAATTTATACTGCGTTTGTATTTGTTGACATTTTGTACTAACGATCTATAGGAAATTCCTTGTTGTGTGACCTGTAACAATATTGTATGATCATCATAATTCATTAGGAAATGTAACGAAATTCTTAATGATAAGTTTCAGATGATTTCTATTCATATTTATCATTGAGTTGATAAATTCTCTAACGTGATGTACGTTTTCTCATGCTTAAAAGCTGGAAAATAGTTTGTTTTATTGTACCAGGATAGAGAAAGAAATTTTATTAAAGACATCTTGTGTTTCCGTATGAAACCTAAAGCAGAATAATTATATCTATGTGATATGCTTTTTTGACACTATCATCGATATACGAGGATATCTATAGGTACTGATGAGTTAGTATGTACTATTCAATAAAAAACAGGGTTCTGCATAAAGTAACTATTCAATTCTATCGATCACCGACTAGAAACAAGCATAAAAAAATCTATGAAAACTATTTTTAGATAATATGAATTTTCTGTGAAGTAAATCTTTGGAACTCTAAGAATTGTTGCGTATGTCTGCTGAGATTATCAATGTATTGATGCTGCCAAAGAAGAGAAGGAAATCATAGGCACACACATCAGCTAAAATGAATCAGAACTGATTTGATAAATAGCTAACTAGTGACGATCACCATATGCATATAGTTTTGCTGATGTTGGCAAAATTTGTCAGTAAATATGTCTGCTTTAAATACATGAGTCTTGTGACTATGTAAAAGAGCAGCAAGGTAAATGAGGAGAAGATTTTGTCGGCTAAGAATTTCAAACAACCTTTCACGTTTTTCGGAATGAATATCGAATGCAGAAATTACTAAAACTATCAATAAAATATCATTAATAATTCAATTAATCCTAAAAATAAAGAAACAACTACAACCGAAAAGAAAGCTGTGATTGACTTTACCAATAATTATAGTAGATTGTACCATTTCTATTGGAATGCAAAAACGTCTCTTCATGAAGCATCAGAAGTTGTATAGTGGTGAATGCTTTCTCTTATAGTTACTTGATCAACCAAACTTAGAAAGTATGGCATTTACTTCTTTTGTAACAGTCTAAACAGAGGTGAAACTTTTCATAATGAAACGAGAAACTGTTCATTTGTCTTCAAGTTTATGTTGTTGTCATTGATGTTATAGAGAACAAGATGAATGACCTAGAACTAGCTAAGATTTTTTCGAATAAAATAGCAGTATAAATACTCTCTTGCGAAATATCAAGTTTGACATATATCGTAACAGAGTTTCAATTACCAACTTCGATGCTCTGGATAATTTCAGTTTTTTTCATGATTCTCATTCGCACATAAAAAGTCAATTATTTCTAGTTTCGATCGAAGCATGATCGATTTATAGTTGCTTCTTTCACAACATGAAGATTTAGAGATTAATTTTAACTTTGTTAGTCGACAAGTTTCGCAAATTCAATGAAAAAGAACAACTTAATCTTGAATGTTTCGATAGATTCATGATCAAAGTTGCTGAAAATATCGATTCTTTTTTATTTTGCAATGTAAACTGTCTGAGTCAGTTTCGATCGAATTCTTTGACATTTCAATAGATAAGACAATCTCGACAATTTTGTTGTTGATTGTTATTAGAAATAGATTGTCACGAGAAAAATGTTCCTTACTAACAATCGTTTTGATGATATATTTTTCTTTGGTCAGTGAAAAACCCCTGCATAGGCTAGTTTGGATTTTGCTATGATCGGATTTCGACTAATTTGAAGTCCACTATGACATCGATATTGACCATTTTTGATGATATATATATCTACATGGAAATAGGGTTGAAGTTTTATTTCAATAATTCTATCATTACTGATTTCTCAAGGTATCGTTTCAACAGACGAATATTCGTGTATTCTCATCAGAGAAAACATTTTTCTGAATAATTGTTAATCTCACAAGATTGGTCTGATCCACTCAAGTATATCTGCTGATTGAACTTCTCGACTTCAAAACAGACAGATTCAACTGAAACTTTCATGAAATCCGATCTGATTGGTATTAATCTATTTCTCTCTCTCTCTCTCTCTGATTTGAAGAATCGATTCAAAAATAGACAACAAATTTTTCATCTCTTTGAATAAATCTTTATCGATTGACTCAACAAGTGTTATTTCTGATCGAGAATCGAATCATTCATTCAAACTAAGAAAATGATTGACGATCGATAGGATGGCTTAATCCATAAATTTAAAGATGATCTCTTGTTTTTTTAGGTGTTTTTTGATCATTTTCAATTGTAACTGCATGATTGATGCCAAATGAGATTTATGAAGAGGTGTAAAGAACACAATCTTATTCAAACGAAGCAGAAATATCAGATGAAAAAACATGAAAGTTAATATGAATGAGTCAACAAAACTCTTTTGATCAATGCAAAATGATCGATCGAAAGGCAAAATCGTCGGTTTTTTTCATCACTTGGTCTTTCGCAATTTTTTTTCGACTACTTCGAGAATTTGTACAGCTACCATATTCAGTTAGAATTCGTTTATTTTTCGAGAGAATTACTACTTATCAAAGAAAACAGATATGAAGATTCAATTAGAGACGAACCACATGCTGTATCTTCATCAGAGCAGAGGAAGACAGTCAAAAACATTCACTTGAATTTTTCGAAAGAAAGACATCAACCACTTATTTCTACATCTTGATCAGAGTTTGAAAAAATATTCAAAAATGAAAACGAAAGTTGTTTTTTTTCTGTATCCAATCTTGATAGATAAATATCTTTTTTTGCATGGGAAAAAAAATCAAATTTCATTGATGCATAACTGTGATGTCAGTTCCCTTTTGCTGTCTCCGTCATATGATTCATGTTTATGTTATTAAATGCAATGATTTCGGATGAATAACTTCAACAAATTACCATATACATTACTTTTGACTTATGAATTTGTATTTGACTTGTGTAGAATGCAAAAGTTCTTTCATTCGTATATAAGGTGGTGGCGTTGTAATAACTTTTTATATTGGCAACACTCTCTATCTATACAGGTTACGTTCTACATTAACATTACTTAACTTATATTGATAAAACATTTCATAATGTCAATAGCACCATGGTATTGTGATGGTTGTGGTCGAATGAATGGTCCAGTTCGATATCAATGTGAACAATGTCGAGGATTCAATACTTATGATTTGTGTGATCAATGCATTGTACGCGCGCAAGCACTTCATCCAAATCACTCATTTAAATTGATACCACAAGCTTTAACTAGTATACCCGTCATCAATACAATGTTACCATACTACTACTCATGGGAAACGATTAGTTATCCACAAGCAGTGTGGTCACCATATGTTCCATTAATGAAACCGACAGTGAGAGTATCCTACGAATATTCAACTTAACAAAATTTAAGATTCTTTTCTAATATGAATTCATCTTAAATTTTTCAATAAATATGAATGTAAAACCTCGATGAAAATCGATCCATTTGAAAAGCACTATTGACAGATAAAAGATATTGTTATCATTACATATAAACGTTCCACAATAAACTATTTGAAAAAATAAGCACATAAATATTTGCCATTTTAAAATCTTGTATTTATAGAGACAGAATAAGAATAAAACTATTTGCAATAAAAATATAACTATCAAAACAGTAGTCGAATTTCATTTCACAAAACCAATTCAAATTGATAGGTAAAGCAACTCAAAAGAAATTCATGTCTCGAACAAAAATTGACATGTTTATCTCGTACTTGACCTTTCACGGTATCGAAATTCGATGATCATGTGAACAACTTGCGCCTAAATATGAATCAGTCTGTTCAAAAAACGAATGTCATCAATTCGAGAGCCTTCGATCACAACATTCATCTAGATGTTTTAATGCTTTTTAATAGGAAATGCACACAGATATTAATTGTATTTCATCATTATTGAAACAAAAATCAAAACAATAGCTTTATCAAAATAGACTCATACTACAATATGCATAAAAATTAATGTAGAGTCAATTATCATAGTACAAAATGTTTTCAAACAATATTTATTTGGTAATATAAATGTGATATATCATACATGATGATGTTGTTTAGGTTTTTTTTTTCTTAATTACTTCATCAAGACAACATTATACAAAAAAACTCACTTAAACAGCAAAAGAAAAAGGAAGTAACTACCTGATAGACATTTTCGTTCTGTTTTTCTTCTACAGAGTCATCTGAAGAAAGAAAAAACATGACGATGGTGTGTGTGATGTAATTTACTTTCTTTGGTCACCCTCTATGGGAGATATTTCATAATTTTATTCCATGAAATAGTGATGTTAATATTTACGTTGGTGTATCTTTTTGATCACCATTATCTTGTGTCAGTAATATTTTTTCAAAATTTAGTGGTTGTTACGATTCAAAAACGAACTGCGTTCATCGATTAGGTGATCTCATAATAAATAGAGCGACTTATGGTAAACTTGTAATTTCATTCTTGCTCTCTGTCGTATCAACATTCATATTTGGATAGGCTCCAAAACGGATGGTGATAATGACCAGCAAATAAAATGTGCATGTTCTACATGATCATCATTGAAGATAGCAGTGAACAACCATTTTCCTTTGAAATTACACTTTTGACTCCTATATCTGGCAATATTCTTTTATTGTTGAGTACTTTTGACGACAACTCATGCATATATAGTCCAGTTTTCTGATATAGACAAACGTAAGATATTTCATTGAATCGAATTCAGGTTGCATTTTTTGAGAAAATAGTAAAAATGAAGAAAACTAAAGATATCATTCTTCGTCCATTATCAATCTAGCTACACATGTATGTTGCGGTTTTGCTACTGAAAGACGTTTCCGTGTGAAACTATCATAGTGATAGTGAGTCTTCGGCTTGATATTTGCCATTCGACTCAAAAACCTACAATAAAAACGAAGCCAACTAAATGTTTATCTTTTGTTTACATAAAAACTGTCAATACTTATAAAAAAGAACACTCGGTATATGAAGTAACTGTCATTTATTTTTCTAACTAAATCTTATCTCAAATGTTCGATAAACGTTTAGCTTCATCAAAATACACACGAGCTTCTTGATCACGGTTGGATGCAACCAATTTTTTTCCTTCTTCCCAAAACAACTGAGATAAATCATTTTTTAGTTGAGCATACAACATATTTTCCACATTAAATACGCCTTTAAGTTTTGGTTCTTCGCCTAGTGCTTCTTTTGTTCTTTCAATATTGATGGTAAAAACGTAGACACTATGTATATTTTCCCTAGATGATACAAGTGCAAGTAGTTGGCGAGCAAATCTACCAGACATAATTGAAATCAGCTTCATATTGGGATTATTTTCAATATAATCATTGAACTTATCACAAGAATCGAAAAATTGCCATTTTGAAATGAGTCGCGAGATATTTTGACAATAAGATTTTATTTGTTGATGTTGACCATCTTCACAAATGTGACTATCAAGCCAACAGACTTCAAGAGTCTCTTGTAATGATGACGGTGTGCAAATATTTGTTGTGCAAGTAGATGCTTCTGTTGATGTGGCCATGCTTTCCTGCAAGCAGACAAAGAAAGAATGAAAAGCAAGCACAACTAAAAAATGTGCGTGTGTAAGAATAAAGCCCATTTTTTACAGCATGACTCATTCGTGTGCTGTCACTACCCATGTAGCCGATTTTATGAAATAATGGGCATTGCAATGCATTATTTTACAATAGAAATGCAATGGATGCAATTACATGATAATGCAACCTATTTCATGCATTATAATGCATTATTTTTAATTAATCCATTGCAATACATTGATTTATCAACGCATCATAATGCATTCTTTTTTTTAATAATGCATTATAATGCATTGAAAACTTCATATTTGGCACTTGCTATACAAGATTTATATAATCCTATTAAATCGATATCCTAATCACCATAATTGTATCTCTGTGGTTCTGCACATCTCTCTCCTTAACTTAACCTTTTAACCTTAATCTATCCCCTTAACTTAATCCTTTAACCATAATCTATTAACTTATCTATCCCCTTAACCTTAATCTATTAACTTATCCATCCCCTTAACCTAAATCTATTAACTTATCTATCCACTTACCCTTAATCTATGAACTTATCTATCCCCTTAACCTTAATCTATTAACTTATCTATATCTATCCCCTTAACCTTAATCTGTTAACTTATCTATATCTATTCCCTTAACCTTAATCTATTAACTTATCTATATCCATCCCCTTTGCCTTAATCTATCTCTCGAACTTAACTTAACCCCTTAACTTTCAGCAACCCTCTTATATATATCTATCCCATAATGTATCATTTTGATCATATCAGATAAGAATCTAAAACAAAAAGACAATTAATGAATAAATAAATTTATTATTATTAAATTCGAACTTACCATTTCGATCATCATCGATATCAACCTAAAACACAGGAAAAAGAAATAGAAATAATTTTAATATTGAATTGTAACTTACCATTTCGAGCAGATCGATAAGAGCCTAAAACAAAATATAATGAATAAATAATTTTATTATTATTGAATTCAAACTTACCCCTTGGATCATGTCCAATTGTAGTTGAAACTGAGAACAGTTCAAGAACGTATATATGACATAAGACTGTTTCAATAGTATTAAAATGGTTTCAGATTTGGAAAACAAAATGATTCATTATCTAATCGGTTATACTTGATACTGTGAGCAGTTTTAGTTCACCAGATACATCCGAAACTGAGCAATAACGAAGAGGGAAAACCTCTTGAGAGGTCTAAGACTGTGATCTCTTTCGTTCTACAGAATATTCTAAAAGCATTCAAAACTTTAGTAGCGTTTCGTTGCATCAAATAGAAACTCGAGATCGGATTTCGGTTCGTTGGTGCACATTTGCTCGATTGAGTAAACTCGGAAACTCTTCGGCTTGCCTTGGGAAATATTTTGGAACCTGAAAGGGTAATCTGATATACCTCATCAGATTTTGGCTCAAGTTTTCAATAGTGTAGGTTTCCTTGAATACCCTAGTGATTTCTAAAAATACGATTAGGTTTCCATTCTCAGGGAAAAGGGATTCGAAAAATACTCTGAGCGCTGTAACTCAGGTTACATTTTTTATTAGTTCTTTAACTTGCGCAACTCTTATTGAAAAGCACCTGATATACAGAAAGCTGCGTTAGATCAAATATCTACCTGTCAAATCACTTTTCAATATCTCTTTTATAGAAATGGTGAATTCTCTAATTTAAAAACATTACTCTAAATAATGCATTGAAATACATTGAATAATAATGCATTATCCTCAATTTCTACATTATACCTGATAATGCATTGAAATATATTGAATAATAATGCATTATCTTAAAATTCTCCATTATTTGGAATAATGCATTGTAATGCATTGTAATGCATTGAAATTTTGCTGCATTCTCAAGCCAATTTCGCATTATTAGAAATAATGCATTGAAATACATTGCATAATAATGCATTATTGGAATTTTCTACATTATTCTAAATAATGCATTACAATGCATTGAAAATTTAGGCATTATCCTTCATTTTCAGCATTATTAGAAATAATGCATTGAAATGCATTGAAAAGTCAAAAAATAATTAATTATAATGCATTAATTCATGTTTTTCTTCAAATAATGGAAAATAATGGATCATTTTCCATTATTCATCCATTATCGGCTACATGGGTATACAATTTAATCAAGGAAGAAAAATGGAAGACATCTGATATTGTGAAATACGGTTATTAGTGAACGTTGAATTATATAACGAGAAAAGTGCTCTAAATCATCACCTGTTGAGACCAGTGCTAAGCGAGTCCTAATGCACGATTAAAGTATCTTCATTCATATTCACGCATAAATCCTATAGGGGTTTGACCGAAAGCTTTTCATGACAGCTGTGTGTATTTGTACAATAATAATCTTTTTACATATTTAGATAATTTAATTGAATCGATAGATATAGGGCTATGCAAATCTAATTCAATATACTGACAGTTTTTATTCATGCAGTTTAAACAAAAAAGGATCAATTTTTATAAATTGAATGAGGTCATTGAGTTTCAAAGTTCTACTCAAACAATCAACATGTATAAGAAGGCAAGATTGTAGTAAACAAGCTTACCATCTAAGAGTAGAACTTGAATTGTGTTAACAGAAAATTTACGATAGACAGAAGGTAGTTTATTTAAGAAAATGAATGAGCAACTGACTGAAAGCTGTATTTATATATACATGTATATATACGTATGAATCATCCTATGAAAAAAAAACCCAGTTGAAAAGCGCAGATAATGCCGGTAAATTCCAAGGTAAGAAAAAATAAATTGAAAAATTCCGACATGTGCATGTGCAGATGTGTGTCTCTCGTTAATTCGCACCCTCATCCACATAGCCATAAGTTCATGGTGTGAATCGAGCTCGAAATGACCAATGTTCGAATCGACATCCACCACTATTCCCATAATCCCATGACTAGGAATGTCGTTAAGACGGGTACATTCAGTAGCTCCCCTACAAGATTTACTGAGTTCGTACATTTTCAGAAGAGAAGGACTTAAATGAACAAATGTGCTGTGTAACCAAGTCTTTGCGAAAAGCAAGGAGTAAAAAAGCATACTTCTATACTTCTGAAGTACTTTATAAGTATAGAGATATTTAAAGGTAGATAGGACAATTTTTGTTAGCTTAAGATATTTATTAAAAAGCAAAAATAAAGAAAACCAGAAGAAAATAAACAATATCGATTTTAGTATTTTCTGCTTGCTCCAGTAACACGAAAAAGACGATCATTTGATAAATGACTATTGGTATCAGTTAAGAGCCAAGATACTGATTGTTTATGTAAATATTGATTATTCTCATTTATCGTAATTTTGCAGTGTAGGTGTGAGTGTGATTGCCGTCAATGCTAGAGTCGACACCCACATCCTAATTTTTCTATTTATTATCAATCATAGATTATTTCGATTCATTTCGTATGTCAATTTTATATTATCTGTTTTATTACCATGCATTGATATTGTAATCTTTTATGAATATTAGTATTCGTTTCTGTTAGATGTTCAACATTGTTTTTTTTTATTTATTATTATAGTTCAAACAAGTAACAGTTCTCTTTCTACGTATGTGTTTTCTTGTTTTCTGTTAATTAGTATGAGAAAGAAAAATAACATGCCGTTTTTTTCTCTTTGAATATATTAGCGCTAAAAAAATTCTAATAAAAAGAGGACTGATACTTCATCTTCTACCATAAGTTCTACTTTCATTATTTGTTTATTATTATTTTTTAAATGAGAATCTATATGATAAAAACTGACTATGTTTCTCCTAATCCTTAAGTAAAAAAATTATCTAAACCATATAGGAACAAATATACATGTCGACAAGTATGGAAAAGTATCTAGAAGTACAAAGTATGCTTGTTTTCCCTTGATTCTAGCATAAACTCATGTACAATAACTAAATGCTCCAAGAGTCGGCCACAATTCAATCCTGATAATATTAATCAACTTATACTCATTCAACATCGACTGCAATTGACTCCCATCAGCGAATTTGAGTGACTAAGGAAAATAAGTTCTGTTTTGTGCCATTAAATCACAATTCATATCGGTTATATTGAATTCTAAATGAACAGGTTTGCAATCGACACACAAAGGAATCATGTTGATCATCGTCTGAGATGAATGGCTGTAGATAATGCGTTTGAATTGTTACCTAAGAAGATAATGTGAGTATACAAAAGATATTATCATGTTGGAATAAGAGGAAAAATATGATCGTAATTCGTAGCATAGTTTTCTATTATGGTGATTATAGATTTCTTCGGGATTTGTTTTGTGGTGATTCTATTATAACAGAGCAAATGCTCGATTTTGGACAAAAGATTTTTTGATAATATATATTTACAATAACATTGATTATATTATATACAGGTTGTATCTCCTTATGTATATATAAGATAGTATAATCTGCGTCTTAAATTTAAGAATGATGAATTAATATTATTATATTTGTTGCAGTGTATCTGATAATAAAAGCAACGTTTTATCTCAAACATGTGCTAGCCAACGTATATTTATCAGTATTTTAGTATCATTAGAAGATAACAAGAATGAAGCAAAGCTCTTCTATAGAGAATTTTTTACTATAATTTTGATACATAATATCAATTTCTTGCCTTATTTCCTATGAATGATAAATTTACATTAAAAAAAAATTGCTAAAACCAGAAGTAACTTAACAGGAAAAAGAGAACTACGACATTGAATTACAAGCCTACCGTAAGAATGTAATATTCTCCCTGTAATAATGATCTTTAGTTCTCACCGAGAATTTTTTTTCTCTTCTTGTGTCCATCATCAGAACTATAGTTGGCATATCTATAGTGCTGAATCACAAGTGTTTAATCTATTGAAGGACTTCCTTCGTTAGTGAATGACTTAAGTAATGACTGTCTCATTCGATCTTACTATTCAACCTCAGACGAATCTGGACAACTAATTATAATAATAGCCGAGAAGTTCGATGTACGGTGGTTTTTGCTGAGGATATATCTTCTTTATTATTCGATAAACAACAATAAAAAGTGCACAATAGAGGAAACCATCAATATTGGTATTTTTCTACAATAATGAATAAAAGTAAGACATTATTATTACATGTAACTAATAAATGTTGTACAGTTTCACTCATATTTGACCTATTTTATTGAGAATTTCATTTCGTTGCTTTATTCCGAACAATTCTAAGTATGGGAATTTAACTAACTGATGTATGTTCTTGTGCGGAAGCATAACTCTTGAAAAAAAAATTGAATTTTTATTTTGTGATTGATCTTAATGTTCATTATAACGTATACTTCAAGTCTGCAATAGGTTTTCAGATTTAATCTCAATTAATTGAGAATACTGCTAGTATATATGACTATAAGAAAAAAAAACGTTTATCTTTTTTTTTCTTACTATAAAGAATAACAAAAGAAATCAAATATATCGATATTTTACATTGTTTTTCTTTTACATATTACGGTCAAAATTATAATCAATGACATTTCACATATTTTATAAACAACGAAATGAAAAATAGAAATTTTGTTTTTAACAATTATAGAAAAGCTCACAAAATATATTTCGAAATGTAACGACAGGATCAAACAGTAAGAATCTCGAGTCCGAGACACTAACCCGACGAGCTTTAATAAAGATCTGACTAAGCAAAAACAATCAATATCAGATTAGCCTTGTTTCTATTGTTATAATTTGAGCACATTTGAAGCTTGTTAGCTGTAGGAAAAATTCTCCAATTAATCGAAATTACCATGACCAACAGTAATCACAAGGTTAGTTTATTTTGTATAATGAGATATGTAAAAGTATACTTCATTCATACCTTGGTTAAAATTTAGATTTAGATGAGACTTCGAATTTTTCATTATAATAACGTATACATTAAATATGCTTATTCTTGTTCTTCTTCTCAATTACATATAGAATCCATTTTGTTGAATAGCAAAAAGGTTTCATAGAAAAGCAAAAAAAGAATAATCATTATTTTTTTTCTACTAATAAAATAATTGATGTCTATTATTTTAACTTTTAGAATATAATAAATTATTTATTTACTTGATGAATAATATTCATCATTATAATACGATTATTTATTTGAGTTGATCATGTATATGTTTGATCAATAATATGTATAAGACGATTAATATATTCATTTTTTTCTTCAACTATTTTATCTAATTGTCGTTTAAATTCATTTTCAAGAAAATGATTCTGATTTTCAAGTATAAGATTTTTTTCATGAAGATAATGTACATCATGATGAGCATAATTTATTTTTTCACATATTTGCTAAATAAAAAAAAATTCAAATGTAATCGATCTCTATATAAAAATATTAACAAGATACTTATTACATATAAATACAATACTATATATAGCCGTCTAGGAAAGACATCTTACAAGTGCTTAAAGAATGCAATAACAATGTGTAGAAATTAAATCTCATTCTCATATACATACTTCAGAATAACAGTACAAAAATATATATATATATTTCGAATACACAAAAACACATTTGTTATAACCCTTTTCTTTTTGTTTAAGAAAATATGAATTTGTCCTATCTAGAAAAAAAAATTCTAATCATATTTTTAATAAACAATAATCAAATATGTATTAACAGAAATTTCTTTGTAAATATTGCGTAAATTATTGTGAATATAAATCATACAGACTTTTAATCCTTCAGAAAAATCTTTATCATCTATATTAAGATCTTGTAATAAATATCTAAAACGTAAAATTGCAATCAGTGTTTGTCCTTTTAACCATAATTTCATAGTTATTTCATGTTCTTGTCCTTCATATAAATGATAATCACATTCAATTGCATTCAAAACATATTGATAGGAAAGAAGATTCTACAAAATCATATTTAAAAGTAATTTACAACAAGAAAAAACATTCTATTATTTTCAAAAGACTTTATACTTTTAAATTAATAGATGCTGTAACCGCAACAACTGGACTTGTTTCTAATGAACGATTTACTCGTGAATCTTGATTCGATTGAGATAAAATTGGATTTTGTTGAACAATATTTTCTATTGTATTTGTATTTTTTTTTAAATTTATTCTTAATTTTTCATGATAGTCATTTATAATCTACATAAGAAAAATAATAGTTTTCTATTTCTCAATAAATAAATTTTTATATTCCTTCTGATGATGAATGTTCATTGGTAATAAGTTTTCATTCGGTATGATTAATTTCAGTTATTCTATCTGTTTGTTTTATGAATTTAATATTATGATCATGATTATTCAAAACCTCAAAGAAAATAAATATAACCAACCTTGACAATCATGAACATCTTACTTCATTCATTCTTCTTTTTTTCTCTCTCTCTCTCTCTCTCTCTCTCTAGTCTTTTCTCTTGATAAATAAATCAAAACAACAAAAGAAATGATGTATGTATATGCAAACAAAGCTCGAAACACCTGGACAAGAAAAAGAAAGAATTTGAAAGAAATAAAAACTTATGTACCTTTTGTTGTTGTTGTTCGTTTGAATAATTTTTAATGTATTGAAACTAAAATGAAGCAAATTATTGTACAATTACCGTTCAGAGAAACACTCTAGATTAATTCTCTGTGTTGGCTTCCTTCATACCAAGATATCAACGAGAGGATTATTAATCGATATAAACACTCCCTTTTTTTTGTTGTTGTATAGCATTATATTTTCTCCTTCAAACTAATATTGCTGTTCGATATATAGACATGAAGTCGATGATAAGAAAAAACAACAATATGACATAAGAATAGAAATAATATGCAGACACTTAGAAATGAATTCGTTTAAAGATTATATAATCTTTTAAATAAAAATTGAATTGTTAAGTGAAAAGTTTTTTTTTTTCGAAATGTTTTCTTAAATGAAATTTATTTATATATGCAAAAATGGAGATCATCAACGTTAGAAAAGAGTAATATAATATAGTTTCAATATCATCGAATAAATTCGAATTTAAAATTTGATCACATCTTATATGAATTAATAATTATATTTATAAAGATTTATTTAATCAATGTAAAATCTAAACACTAATTCATAGATAAATTTCTATGTGTTGAAAGATATATCATAGAGAACCTACAATACAGGTGACTTTTTATTATCACTTTTATACCTAATATTTAACATAAGTTGTCTTATCACATATATATATATCAAAATGAGTAAGAGTAAAGTTATCAATGACAATTAACTCTTCTTGAGCGAACACATGTCTCCATGGTATATATGGTCTTTCTTAATAATATTTTAGTTAAGAATATTGACAATAAGATAATAAGAAAAGAATATACGAGGATCGTTCAACAAGTTCTAAAACTAATTTTGTTTAAAACCAAAAAAGAAGTACTGTTGCGTTAGTATTTTTGCTTAACGGTAGCTCTTATCTTGATATATCAAGGATGTATAGTTTTCCATGTGATATTACTAAATCTTGTGAAAAGTCAAACATTGCGCCTGTACAAAGCAAAATAGCTGTTTCAACGCAGTTCTTAACCTGTCTCTTGGAACAACTTCAACTCAACATTATTGCTTTTTGTAAAAAAAATGAGATATTACAATAATCGAAATGTAATTGATGCGTTTCCACTAAACAAATTATTAGTTTCTATAGTAGGCAGAATTAAAGTAAATAGTAAGTTTTGTAGAGTAAACTTTTCTGTACAAGTCTGAGGGATTAAAAACTGTTTTACATTTTGAATTTTATAGTCTTCAATAGAATTACACAATTGTGTTCTGTGTGGCAATGATTTAGACCTTTTGAAACAATCTAATGTTAGTTGTCCAGTTTTGCCTCAGAAGTATCTCATATATTCGACATGACTATCCGGTTTTGAATAGAAAATGTGATCAAAACGATGGAAGTATGGCTCGATCGGGTATCAGAAACGTTCAATAAACCGGTTTCCAGTTCGAAAATGTTGGAATCGATGGCTTCTACTGAACATACAGGAAGGTCAGGCAGTTGATGAAACTGAACAAATCTGAACAGAGAGAGAGCGAAGGTTGAAAAATACGATTTTTAACTTCATGTTTTTCACGGATAACTCAAATCAATTCATTTGTTTATGACATGACAACTACTATTGTTATTCTAAACTTATAATAGATAGATGACAGCCTTAAGTCAGGTTCAATCGCGACAATGTTCTGCTCAACACTCATCTATTATAAAACTATTTATCTTAGCGTCAATCATTTATGGATTACTTTATTGTGTGAAGATTATATATCTTGTTTCTGATCGTCTAATCCTTTTTGAACATAGATAATGTCAAAGCCATCGGACGATTTTTTTAGCTGGGATGAAATCATAATAATAATTTGAACGACGACCATACCCTCGAATGTTTTTTATACCGTTGAAATTTTCATATTCTTAGTCTTTTAACTTTCATAAAATTATTTTTGTGATAACGCATACTTATATCCACTTATATAGCATCAATTCTAAATATGCCGGACAATGATCTTTGGCAAAGAGTCAAATTGATTATACGGATATTTGAATATTCTTTCATAGACACATTCACACCAAGAAACGCGGCTTCAATTCTCGACTAGGCAAGTCGCAGACAAATGGACCAGTATATCATGCTCTGAAGACTTATCCTTTAAAGATTGAAAAAAAAAGTCGCGTCATTCTTGTATTTTATTTATGCTCGTTATTCAAAAAATTATTTTCAAAATTTATTTCTTTTCGTGAGATCATTCGATATTTTTGCGACAAATAGGACACACCCGTCTTGTGAGTTGTAATAAACATTGCTGATGAAATACGTGATGACATTTTGTTATTTTTGCATTTTTTGACCACAATGAATCTAAACATATTGAGCATTCACCATAGTATTCTTCGTATTTTACTTGGCCATCTGCTTCAAAGAGTTTTACTAGACATTCTATCTCACCGTGCGTGATTGCACATACACTTGCTGCACCTATTATGAGAGGACATGTCGATATTTGTATCATGTTCAACAAAATGCGACCGAGACGAGTAATCCACTCTCTAAAATTAGCTGGACGTGGTACGTAATAGTCGTCACTTGATCTCTTAATATCAACTTTTATTTGATCTAAAAATGCTTGTCTTCTAGCCAGTAGCACTTTATCGATTTCTTCGTCATCATCTACATTATTATCGCCAAAGATAACATTTTGGACTCGTTTAATAATATTACATATATCTTTGTCACTTTTATTTTTTTCTAGATACAATTGTGTCGTCATTGATTTACCTTGACAATGCGTAAAGACAATTGTACAGTACTTTAGAATACCTTGATCAAATACTGTTGTCAAAAATTCAATATAATGACGTATGTCATTTGATATACGACCGTATCTCAAACATAAATAAACTCGATTGTAGCCAACCATGGATTGTTTAATGACGCATTTTAAAGAGCGAAAAATTTCATTATGATCAAATCGATTATCACCGAAACCAATAGAATCTGTACAGGGGCGGCGGAACGTTTCCAAATCAGGTGAGGCTCAGTAAAAAACTTTTTTTTAATTATCCTAAGTAACTTTTTTCTTCTATCAATGTCTTCGTTGACGAAAGGGTGTGGATGTGGGTGAGTGTTGGCTTTGGTTTATTTTGTTTTCTTCTTCGACGTCCACACCAACACCCCAAAGTGAAAACGGCAGATTTCAACCCTTTGGAGTCCCTTGTAACCTCATGGAACCTTTGAAGTCCCATGGAATGCCGAAATATTTTCGATTTCCCTGCAAAAGCCCTTTATAAAAATTATAAACAGTTATTTCTTAATTTTTTTTGTCGATCATTATATCAGATAGGATAGAAATAATTGAGGAGATGGATCGCAGCTATCTGGAGGATGTGGGTCACGTTGGACAGAAAAAAGGGATCAGAAGCAATTGCCAGTTGCCAAATCGCTATTGGATCGAGACTATGTGCATTATGTAGGCTCTAATGAGCTATGAACACTCTGAAAAAGACTCGTGCTTCTTGCTTATTTCTATCAAGATATTTGATTTTTACAGCAATTTTCAGCAGAACATCGTGGTCTTTGTCAGATTTACTTGGAAAATCAACTTTCAAATTTCGATTTGAAAGTTTGTGCAGAGAAGGGTTTCAATCAGACTAGTTTGTTCTGATGGTTTCAGATTTTTGGGTTCCTTCTCTCTTGAGATACGAGTGTAAGAAAAAGTACTTTTTTCACATTACTTAAAGCACAAAATGTTATGTGTTCATATTTAAAGATAGGAGCAACCAAGAAATTTCAGAATAAACCAGTTTTATTGAGACCTTTCTCTGCTCAAAGTTTCAAGTCGAAATTCGAAAGTCGATTTTTCAGTGAGCTTGAGGGAGACCATGACGGTGTACTAAAAAATGTCATAAAAATAAAAAATCTCGACAAGGGTTCAATGGCGCATCTTTGAGGATCTATTGAAGATAGATGATGATACGTTCTATCAAAAGATAGATTAAAGCTTCCATTTGAACTCTGACAAAATCCAGCAAATGAACTGCATTATAGATCAGTGACTATTTTTCACCATACTGATTGGAAGTTTTTGATCTTATTATAGCCTAAAGAGCTTCAAGAAGTCAGGACGGCCTGTAATATATAGCAAATACATAACACTGTACAAGTATTTGATGACTACAAAATATAAGTAGATCATCAATTAAAAATATAAATTTTACTTATATGGTCTAATTAATGATATTCACCTATTTTACGTACTTTGTGGTACCTGATATTTAATGTATACTCGCTATAGAGCGACATCCAAGATACTCTTAAATCAGGACCATAGTAGCTTCAATGCTAGCTACGATATGGGTTCGAATCTCGAAAATTGATTTTGTCACCTGGCTGTCCACTGTGTGGGTGTGGGTGTGAATCGTTGATTTTGCTTTCACACCCACACACCCACACCATTACTAACTAATTTACTTATTGTTGTTTCACAGGTTTCAGCTATTGAATAATTATAGGTTTTGTTTTTATTTTTGTTTTCATTAACACTTATCTTTTTCAATTTGATTATCAATCTAAAATACAAGCTATTGCAAGTAGTCAGGTAATCCTTTTTTTAAGATCGAAATTACTAAGTACTATGCACACCGCTTGCGTGAATGTTTACATCACTTTTTATAGTAGTACCGTGGTCGTTCACTGTCCATCATAGAACATGGAACAGGAAACATTCGTATGATAAAAGAGACTGAAGGATTCTCAAATAATTCTACCGTTTTTTAGATCTTGAAAATATCTTGGAGTTCCTCGGAATCATATGGAACCCAGGAATCCCGGAATCTGTTATTTCCCCTGTGTCCACACCCACACTCTATTAGGACTGTGCTTTCACTCAATATAGAGAAATGAGTGATACATCACGAAGATGAAGACAAACGCTTAAATACAAATAGTTCTGACATTGACTGCATTATTCTATAATCGTTTTGGTTTGTACAACACTCTATGTGAATAAAACAAAGATGTTGTGACGAATTATGACGGCATAGATAGTAGGCTTTAGTACCGTCTCGTTTTTCAAGTTTGCTTCATCGTTATATATAGATAAACGCGTAAAAGATTTCAATATCTTAACTAATATAAGGTTGATCTAGCCAAATAATATCAGATTCGAATTTGACCCATCCTTGAAATTCTAATTCTGGGGAGGCTCAGCTTAATAGTGCCCATTTCTGGTGAGGCTCAAGTCTATCAAGCCTATACCTTCCGCCGCCTATGATCACAACATATAAATAAATATATTAGAAGTTCGAATCTTCGCACTGAAATAATATTCATTTGATAAGTCTAAACCATCGTGCAAAAAAATATCGTATTCATAATTTGGGTAAGGCTGAGCCTCCAGACACCAAATTCTGGTGAGGCTCATGCCTCACCCAGCCTCCAGCTTCTGCCGCCTATGAATCTGTATAAGCATAGGTTGGAAAATCATAATAAGTAGTAAAAACAGATGTAACACGAGAAGATGTATCATTAGTAATAGCAGGTATTAACAAAGATTCTTTCTTGACATCATCATTGAATAAACCATTAATTAGCGTTGATTTACCTGAACCAGTTGGACCGATGAATAGAATACGTTTTGTCATTTCTACTTCAAAATATAAAAATAATAGTAATAGAAAGTTATGACATATTTATATTTGTAAAAAAGGTTTTTTTCAATTTACAGTGCGACGAAGTAATTATTTAAGAAAAGAATACGATAAAGAAAGCCAGTAAGATACGATTTTAAAAAGAAACTTGTTAAAATTCTTTATGATGGTTTTTAACGATTTATTTAACACATTAAAGTGCACAGTTATTGCTAAGCATGTTAGTGTCTTGGATATGGACGTTCATTTAACCGATAACTGCACACACACTTCACATTCCATCCACATAGTACTCTCTAATCGCCTTTTTTTTTAATTTTCCGAGAGCATCAAATCGACCAGTGTTTTATCTATCTGAAGCACTTCTGCCAAAACTCTATCAACAAAATAGTTGTTCACTAGGTTCTGAAATTGTACAAAAAAAATTATGAAGAAGTGTTCAAAATATTTAACGCCTGTTCTAATTATTTTAGTATTGTAATACCTTGAGTAAAACTATGTACAAAAATGTTAATACGAAAATTGTTAAAATACTTTTTTCTTTACTATAAAGCATCACATAGCAGACCAGATGATAGGTTGGTAAAATATCTTGTCTCACAGACCAATGATGAGGACATGATCCTTTGTTTTTTTTATTATTCAAGAAACACGTGTAAATATCAAAAACGTTTTACATAGGTCAGATTTCCTCTGCTTGTAGTCTGCTTATTGCCACGTTCAACAACAATCATTGCAATTATGCCTGATGTATATATTATAAAAACTATTCAAATAGATGTATAACATAGTATTGAATGTTTATTCATTTTTTTAGAACTGCCAGCAAAGTGCACAGTAATATAATAGTTTGGACCAATTTCATGAATAGATTGAAATCGAATTGATTTTCTTGCCGGTGTTGTGCATGAAGTAGTGACAAATATTGATTATGGTTGTCTAATGATCGATTAACTAATTGATGCAAAGATTCAGTATCCCTCGCATGTTGTTGCTGTTGTCTGACAATAAGTTCTGTCAATTGTTGAATGTGTTGTATAAGTTGTTCTGAGATACGATCATTTTTTTCTTGTTCTTGTTGTCTTTGTTCAAGTTGTATTGATGGTTGATTTTGATTGAAAAGTTGTTGTTGTAGATAAGCATAATTTGGCTGTTGTTCTTCTTGAACATGGATAAGTGATGACAAACGTTCATTTTGATTTATCTGTTGTTGCATAAAATTTGTATTAGTTTGTTCTTGAAAACGAATAAATGCTGCTATTCGTTCATCATATTGGAGAAGATATTGTTGATTACGAGCATAAATTTCTTCTTGAATTCGAACTAATTCTGCTAATTTTTTATCATTTTCTAGAAGATGTTGAATAAGACAATCATTATCGTTTGTTTCTAATTGTCTAGTATCAACACTGCTAGATTGATCGTTTTGAAACGATTCTAAAGTTTCAGGAGAAAATGCTTGAATAAGTTTATAGAGAATTGTACCAAATTCACTTTCAGTGAGGTTTTCTCGACGAAGATAACAATTTCTAATGGATTCTATGTGATCAGAAATAAAAGCATTGAAATGATCACGGAAATCCATATCCATAATAGGTGCTGCTATATTCAATAGAATCAAATAAATGTATGTAAATATTTCTGTAAGAAAAAAAAGTATCATTTACCAGATTTTATGCCTAATCCTATTTCAATTGCATTGATTTCATCAATTAATTCTTCGAATTTTTCATCAAATTTATCTTCATCGAACAATTCAATATGCTTGAGATCAGATTTAATGATACCAAGACCACCGGATGGACGAAATGTTTTTTCAACCATACAAGGAATAACGGGAATTTTTCTTTCAACAGCATATTTAGCTTCTAATAAATAGATTCTATTATTATTACATTGACATTAACAGATATTGATAGCTTACCTTTTGTACAAAAGGCACTTTTAGAATAACCATCAGTTATACATAGAAGAACAACATAAGAATTTTCGACTGCCTCACCCATGCTATCAAGTACACTACCGTGTAGATCTTTCTTATCGAACCATACATTATAATGTCGTTCCTATTCATACAAACCAAGATTAATGTTTTTAAAGACAAAAAGAAGTATCAATATTTTTTTGTAAATCAAAATTAGAACTACTAAAACTTATTTATTCATTAGTGAAAAATATTGTCTTAAAAACAACAGCGAATTGTTTAATTTATAATTCAATCAATAAACTATAGTGTTTCATAAAAAATATTTTTTGTGAAGATAAAGAATAATGTTATTAACCCTTGGAGTACCGGCCTCTTTTAACCGTGATTTTGATGACATGTGTTCTTTTTTAATAATCCTTTTACTTTTCAGCCAATATTTTCGTAAGATCTGACCTTTTCTTGTTTTATTCTATAGAAAAAAATGAGAACGATGTTCCTTATTTAGAACAATTAATACAAAAGACACGTTTGACAGAATGATCACTACAAACGAACGAAGAACAACTGAAACATTGAATTGATGTTTTCTTGTCCGTAGAACGTTCACAAATGGAGCACCTTTTTCGTTTTGGTTGAGTGGGATTTTCATTCGCTTCTGCCGGATCGTTCTTCGACACAGGATAACCGACGATTGCTAAAGCATTTAGAATATCTGTGTTCAAAAATTTCGAGTTCTTCGAACGAAAATCCAACAGATGCGATACCAGTGCTAATCCTAATTCTTCCAAAAATAATCGACGTTTATGATTTGTATTCTGATTCCATTGAGGATTTTTCACTTTCCAGACAATCAGAGCATTTATGGCAGCAATGTCTATCATCCCATAGAAAATACAAACTGGCCATCGCTTTGTACCTCGTTTTACCTGAAAAGTAAAATAAGCTATAGAAATACTGAAATATTTTTTACCGTGTATTTATGACACATTTGATCAACAGTATCGACAGCCCCCTTTGTTTTGTTATAATCCAATATAATGATCGGTTTTCCAGTTTTATTGTCCACTTGATTGTCGTGATGTTTTGAGGAGAGCAATAAAACAGCTTTATTCTGTTTTGGGACAAATGAAACTAAGGTTAAACCATCTTGGAAACCAAAGAGCGAAGAACCCACTTCACGATTTTCGTTGGATTGAAACTCGATAGGTATTTCTGACTTGTTTTTTCGCAGTGTTCCTATAAGAGTCAGATTCTTTGTTTGAAGCGTTTGGGCTAATGGAACACTTGTGAAGAAATTATCTATTGTAACGTTTCTTTGGAAGCCGTAAAGTGGTTTGAGTAATTCTAGAACGACTTTGGCACCTATCTGTGTTTGTCTTTGCTCATTCGGTTGTCGTCCAACGTAAGGAAATGCATTGAATACATAATGTGAGTCCACATCAACGCATAGCCAAAATTTTAATCCGTATTTGTCAGGCTTTTTTGGCATATATTGACGGAAGGAACATTTTCCTCTAAATCCTAGTAGTTGTTCATCAATAGTAACATTTGATCCCGGTGTGTAACATGTTTGTAAGCAATTTTGGAAATATGACCAGATTTCACGAATTGCTGCAAATTTATCTGTTCGTTTTCTTTCTTCCCTTGTTCTTTTGTCGTCAAATCTCAAACAAGAAATAATATCCTGAAAACGAGTTCTTGACATAGTGGCTTTGAATATTGGCGGTTCTAATGGACTTCTTCTCCATAAGCATTTCAGATCGATCTTCGATTTCCCCAATAAACCAGCAAGCAATAAAAGTCCAATAAATGCTTTCAATTCTATGAGTGTTATTTCTTCAATTTTTTTCGTGGAGGTATTCTTGTGAGTATACTCCAAGTTTGAATAATCCAAGATTTTTTCCAGAAGTTTGTTTGGCATAAAACACATGAATGCATCTTCGACAGATGAAATATTTTCACTGGTATTTGTAAGACCAGCTTTTTGAATAACATCATTCGAAAAATCATTTTTCGTTGAATGATGAGGAGTTGAGGACCAAATCATTCCAGAACGGGAAGTATACGAACTTTTCCATGTGGAGTCATCGTCTAATTTTAGGTTTTCTAAATCAATTTCATCATCATCGTCGGATGTTTGGCTTTCGCCATCTCCCGTTTCCGAACCGCTGTTTGCATCATCGAAATAATCACTGTCGCTTCCGGTTTCACTTGAACTGTCCATAATCTTTATGAAAAATATTTCAATGGATTGAAAATGCACACCCCTTTAGATCAGAGAATGACTCATTTTATTAGACATTAGAATTTTCATTGTTTCTCCGTTTTGTAAAAAACATATTACTGATACAATGTTTTACTAAGGGGGCGCACTAATATGGAGAAAGAATGTATTTCGTTCTAGATTCATTATCATATATCTCTTCGTAAAGGTTACTAGCTGCTGCTGAAAACTGCGAAACAACAAAACATGTTTAGCATTTTTCGGAGATTTCGAGCGTGGGGTCAAAAATGACCCCGGCTGGTACTCCAAGGGTTAATAATCTGATTGAGATAGACGTAGTTTAACGCAATTAAAACTAACTCTGAAGAATTATTTACCGTGAGACGATCATAGATTTTTTGTGCAATATCTGATGCTGATGCATGATTATAGCTAATCATAATATGTTTTTTCTTTTTTATTTGCTGTTGATTATTGTCTGTAGTTGTGTGATTCACATTAAGTTCTGAATCATCTACAATAGAACAAGAAAAATAAATTTTGGTATAAATCATATCATTATCATACGTATTATTGATTGTACACATGGCTGAACACTAGTACTAGCGAGTTGTGAATTTACATCTGAGATAATGTTGTTATTGATATTGTCAATATTTTGATTATCAACATTTGGGATGGATAAAACTCTTGTTTGTATCAGTCCAAGAATGTGTGTGTTAGTCAAATGTCCTTCGTTGATAAGGGCATCTAAATGAATCGGAAAACTGAATATATTATTTTTCTAACTGACAAACTGACCTGCTTGTTCAGCGATCGGTTCAGATGTTTTCTCATCATCATCATCATCATTATTTGATTGTATAAAATCAATATAATGGTACGGCGATGATAAATTTTCATGAATATCATCATTGTTGATGTCTACAAACAATAGTTAATAAAGTAATATGCATAAAAAATAACTTACTGTTATTTAATGAAACATTGTCAGTTGTACTATTCGATTTATCTTCCATTGCTTCTTGTGATTCAGAAAGTTTTTCTTGTTTTCTTAATAACGGATTACAGGTAATTAAAATCGTACTTAATCTATTCCGACCAAAAAAAAAAGTTTGAAAATTTTATTCTACTCGAAAGAAAATCGTGTTTATCCTCATGAAGACACCATATTTATTTTACTCGAGCGAGGAAGTGATGTATAGGTTGTCACATAAAAAATAGTTAAAAATAATTGTGGGTTATGTACATATTTTTTTTTCTTTTACTCTTGTCGAAAGGAAATTATACTGATGTCTATCAGAAAAGGCCATATTTATTAAAGCCTTCACACATATTAGGAGACCCTCCGCCTCCCAAATCGGCGATTCGTTAGCTCTTCTATCATGTTTAATTTTTTTTTCCTATGAATGTAAGTTTCTCAGCTTCGATTCAATTTTTTTTCTGTTCTTTATGACATTCAAGGCAGTTTGTACTTGAGTCATATAAAATGTCATTAAGAGAAATAGGTTTACACCTTGTAAAAAATCATATCCTTTATGGAAGAGATGTGTTTTGAGTACCATATTAGTTCTATGTGAGATGGGATACAAAATAGTATCTTTAATAACAAAAATAATATCTACATAATATCAGATGGATATAAGCGTAGATAAATGTGTGAATAAAGGAATAGATGATGGTGAGAATAAGAATATAAGTCTATATGAGTTGATGTTATCACAATTCACGTGGTCTGCACATATATATGCGGTAATTTTTCATTTTTCTCTTTTCACGAACAGGTAACTGTATGATTGTTTTGATAATTGAATAAGAAAAAACATATCTTATGAATAATGATGTAATCATATGTTCTCATCTACTAGTTTCAATAGTGAAAACTCAACAAAGACAGCTGATCCTGAAGAATATGCTAGAAGACCAAAAAAATCTAACATTTTTTCTAATTGATTGTATGAAATAATAACATTTTATGAGAGAAAAATAAGATAAACGTTGAGTAAAAACATAACCAGCACAAAAAGACTTATAAAAATAATTATCATTCATTCCTCTTGTTCACACGATAGTGATAAGACGTACTTTTCTCTTTACACTTAAAGTACATATACGATCTGTATATGTGCACGTGTTGAGTCACGTGAAGACTTATTCATTGTATTAAAATATAAAAAATTATATAATTTGTAATAAAAAGATTGATAATGAGTTATGAAACATATAGAAACATGTCTACAATTCAACAAGACCTTATCTATGAAGAATTTGAAATAAAACAGAGAATACAACAACATAATGATAACGAAAAAAACAGAACGCCATCATCAACTGTAAAACGTCATCCTACAAATCACAGTCAACTTAATGATGATCAATATACAGTTGAGTATCAGGATGATGACATGGAATTCCAAGAAATAAATTATAACAGGCAAAGAAAAAAACGAATTAATAAGGACAAGGACCAGCGAATTCATGCACGAATGATAATTAATTCAAATATTAACAATAACAGGAACTCACAAGCGACAACAACAACAAATGATAATATTATTAAAGGTGATTCAGTTCGAATATCCAAGCACGCATTAGATTATGCATCTGAATATCATCATCAACCGTTTAAAATTGAATGTGATCCAAAATTAAAAGATCAACGTGAAGGATCAAAATTTATTCAAGCAATCATTAATTATATTAAAATTGATTTTTACAAGCAAAATGTATCGTATAATAAACAGTTATTGTTTGATCTGTGGTGGATTGATAAAGAGGGAAATATTCGAGCAATTGTTAAATATACGGAAATTGCTGTTTATTTATCACAAGTAAATCGACATCCAACAGAAATAAAAAAATATAAAAATAACACCACATCCACCAAACCATCTTCCACCTCAACATACAGCAATATCGAAATGGGTGAAAAACTCCATTTCCTTTGACGATCTAAAAGATGAATTAAAAACTAAATATAATTCATAATTTTTAATAGAAGAAATTATGGGAACAATAAATGATCGAAATCGGCATCTTAGAATCTAGTTATTAGATAAAAAAAGAATATAATGCTATGTTAAATAGTGTTAAAATATCTATCTTTGGACAATTATATGATATAGATGAATTCTTACCATCACCAAAACTTTTAATATGTTCTAAATACAATCAACCCGGTCATGTAAAAAATAGTTGTAAAAGCTCAAGTTTTGATATATGTAGAAGGTGTGGTGATGACCGAAACAATAATGATAATCACAAAGAATGTAAAATCAACTGTCATCATTGTAAAGGAGATCATGCCTCCACGGACTACAAGTGACCATTTATACAAGAATATCGTCGTCGTTTAATTATTGAATTACGAAAACATCCTGATCTTTTACCACCTGATATTCAATTATTCATTCCATCTGAATATCGGGAACAAGGCGAAACAACCAAAATAATTTTCAATAAATCGGCTCAAAATTATCAATAACGATGTGATCAACATGTAATCTGTGACAGAAATGATTTTAATACATGGCCACAAATATTATCTAATTCTTCAAATACCAACATGGATTTTTCAATAACAAAAATTCAGCAAATCCTAAATGATGAAATAAAAACAATAACTAATGAATTACAATCAATAAAAAAGAATTTTGTAGATGAACAACGCAAAATAGAAAACAATTATAAACACCACCTAAATACAATCAAACAAGGATGGCTGTTAATGCAACAACAAATTGAAACACAATCTCAAATTTTATCAACAATTAACACTGCAGTTAGTCAGACATTATTCTCCACATGCCAAAAGACAACACATGTGATGTACACTGTGATAAATAAAATAAAATTGCAAACAAAATACAAATGAGTATGATCATATTCTTAATGAAATGACAATGCAAGCTTCCTTCATAAATGATATTCAAGCAACATATTCAAATCAACAGGTTTCACTTGAAAAGTTGTTAAATAAACAAAATGAAGTACTTGGTAATGCATTGAATTTATTATCTGAAAATACAAATGGATAGTCAAGATTTCAAATATTCTTCACCTACAGTAAATATAGACTTAATAAATTTTTTTCATGGATCTCAAAAAGAGAAGGAAATTCTTCTATCCATATTTTGTGAATGGAACATCAGAAACACTATCTCCGAACTGAACAAAAAATGGACAAAAGAAAGACCAAAAAGTTATTCTGAAAATTTTACTGTTCTTTTATGGAATTTCGAGGATCTTAGTACGCATCTTACTTATTTAGATATTCTTCTTTCTTATCACTCTCTGCATATAATTATTCTAACAGGAGTGGGAAAACAGATTCGACATTTACCTAAAATACCATATTATTATTTGGCATAGCCAAGAAGGTAACAACAGTTTTGGTGGTGTTGCAATATTAGTACAATGGAAACTAAAGAGTACAGTCGTGAAAAAATCAATCAACTTTTTATTAATCGAATTAGAAATTTTAAATTAAAAAATTAATATAGCAGCTGTTTATGTTCCACCAAAAAATTTACCTCCTTTTGAACTTTTTCAAGCACATGATAATGAAAATATCATCATTTTTGGCGACTTTAATGCAAAACATCAAGAATGGGATTGTGAGAAAAATAATTTAAGTGTAAATCGAATAAAGGAATGGATTGAAAATGAAGGTTGGCATATACTATACCCTTCAAAACCAACATCTAAAAAATCCAAATCTATTATTGACTTTGCCATAGGACAAGACATCAATGGATGGAATGCAGAAACTTTGGATGAAGGTACATCAGATCATTATCCAGTGATCTTTTTTTCTCCTTTCTCGGCAACAGAAAATGGGTCTTTTAGAGCAACCAACTGGAAAATTTTTTACTATTTTTTACAATCTACGTTCTCATATTGGAATTCATTAGTATATAATATGGATCATAATACATTTTTTGAAATTTTTTCAGCATTTCTAGCAGCTCTATGGGATCGTTGTAGTGAATATAAATACGTTAAAAATTTTAGAACTCCATGGCCACCTTATCTAGTAATGTTAGCTAAAAATGTAAATAAATATAAAAGGAAATACCGAAGAACACGATTTTTAAATCACTTCAACGATTTTTTGTTTTGGAAGAACATATTTCTACAAGAGAAAAATAATTACCTGCAAAAACAAAAAGATAATGAGTTAAAAGACATGAAAATAAATAATAATGTATGGTCATATGTGAAAAATACTTTTCGTCCATATTCTCCATCATTTAAAGGTTTAACAACATCAAATGGAATAATCAAAAATAATCAAGAAATTGTTAATCTATGAGCCAATCATTACGAAAAACACTTTGAACAACCAATTCATGATATAAATAATCGTTATCATATTGAACGTATAAATGCCTATAAAGAAATAGAAAATGGTCCAAATTTACTTTTACAAAATATTAAATATGACGAAGTCCTAAAACAGTGGAGAAACTTGGCATCAAAAAAAAACATTGGATAGTATGAATACTTCCGCTTACCTCTTAAAAAATCTTCCAAGTGAATATCTAAATATAATAACAGTTTTATTTAATAAATGTGTTGAAAATGGAACTTTTTTTAATAAAAGCAAACAAGCTAAAGGAATCTGCTTATTTAAAGACGGAATGTATCACACCAAAGACCGTCTTCGATCAATTTCTCTTCTTCCTAACCTCGGAAAATGGCTGGAAAGAATTATTGCTGAAAGAATTGAAAAATGGTGCGATGAAAAAGGTATTCATACTGATGAATAATCAGGATTTACTGCGCATAGGAAATTACAAACAAGAATTGTATCTCTCATAGAAGATTTGCGGCTAACAGTTGCTACTTCCAATCGTCCTGCAATAGTAATTTCCATTGATTTTAAAACTGCATTTGATAGGGTTTGGTACCCTTCTTTAATGAAAACACTGCAAAGACTAGAAATGCCTCAAAACTTAATACGATGGATGTTTAACCGGTTGCAAAATAGATCAATTTTCATAAGTCATGGAGATGCCGAATCAAGATTTATCAAAACGTTTGTTGGAGCTCCTCAAGGATCCACACTTGCTGCACTACTTTTTCGTTTACATATATTTTTTTTACCTCCTTATTTCCCTCATATAGTCTCTCATTTATATGCGGATGATCTTACTCTCGTTATGAAAGGTGCATTGGAAAAGAAATTATCTGAAAACATAACATACCTGGAAGAACAAGCAAGTGATACTATGTTAACACTTGCAAAATTTGCTGATGATCATATATTACCTGTAAATATAGTATACTTCGAACATTATTTTATGTTATTTTAATTTATTTGATTTAATATATATAAGTCCTATTATATATCATTATATATCATACCACTATTTCGTTTACTTTTCAATCTATACAATGACACTTAACTGTCATTGCATTGGATACCTTGTGTCATAGATTGTTTATTTTTCTTTGATTCTCTCAGAACGATTTTTTTTCTCTTTCGGGCAAAAACGAAAAAAGCAACGAAGACACCGTCAGTTCGATTTCTTTTCCTTGTGATTATTATGAACATTTTGATGATATGAATGAAAACAGCCAGAAAAATGAATTCAATGTTGATTGTAGCAATAATCGAGCAACCATTTTTATCTTTGTCAAGTGTTCTGTACATCATTAACCAGTGATACGCCTAGAGAAAAACTGTTCACATTATACTGAACCTTCAGCTATATGCATTGTGTTCTATGGTTGTTCGAGTAATTATAACATTGAGAAAATTTCTGTCCTATGCATACGTTCATCACTAGAAATATGTCTATAATAATAATAAATAATGAAAATTATACCAACTATTTTTTTTTTAATACTAAAATGAACAGCAATATTGAAGGCATGATTAAAAAAATTTCGTCGTTGTAGCGCATGTCATGTCTTTGCACAAACACAAGTTTTTCCGCGAATCAAAAAAAATTGACCATAACGTTGATTACATGATTCTGTAGGGCTTTTTCTGAAAATGTAACTAAGACAAACATGAAAGATCAACAATAAAAAATACATTAACAACGAACAAGGCAACGAAACAAAAACATAAATTGGCAGAGTTCTATTATTGTTGCCATTGATGATTTGTTTTCTCCTTCCGTTCATATGTGTACAGTGAGTGTCACTATGAAGATAGAATATGTAAACAAAGAGCTGCAAAAAAAATTAATATGGCTTTTTCTTCACTTTTTTTCTTTCTTTCGATGTGTTAGCATCCCATCAAGAGGTTTTTACCTCTGTATTGACGAGTTTGAATCAATAAAAATGCATTAAAATCAATTCAGCACTATTGATCATATTACATTAATTTTGTTCTCTCCATAGCCATCAATTCACAAGCATCTTTTTTCGTGGAAATCTATAGACTATGTATGAAATACCAGTATATTGAAGAGATCGTTAAAATTGAACGAATGTTTAAGAATCGATTTTCTAGGACTTTCAATTGTTTTTCCAGTGTGACACGAATGTCTATTAAATTTTTCATAATGTACATAGAGGTTTTCTGGAAATTTTTCTTAGCTTGCGAAAATGATTACACTGGACAATGACGACAATCATGATGGAGAATTTTCTTGTAATCGATGACTAAATTAACGATAATATAGCTGACTGGTTTGCATCTCCAGACCTGCATAACAGACAAAGTTCATATTTTAATCGGCGTATGCTGATACTCTGAAACGTTAGCAGCGTAGAATCTGGAAAAAGACTTCGTCGATGATCAATATTGACTTGTTGGTTACGATGGAATGCGGAAAAAGTCGTCAACTGCACAAAAGTTAGTAAAAATAAAGTCATAGAAGACATCTTATTCAGCTATTTTGTTGAAAATTCAAAGGCAATGAGATTGCCAACATAGGATATTATGACACAAATCTTCGGGTGTGGGTGTGAGGTGTATGGGTGTGGGTGTGTGGGTGGGCTGTGGGTGTGTGGATGTGGGTGTGTGAGAGTGGGAGTGGGTGGGTGAAGGGAACATCCACACCCACACCCACACTCACGCCCATCCACACCCCACACCCACCCACACCCACATACCCACACCCACACCCACACCCATACTCAAACCCACACACCCCACACATCAACATATACACACCCACCCAGCTTAAGCAACAAATTTCAATATGCAGACCTAAGAGAAAATCTACAAGATTAATTACCTCCAGACAGTCTTAATTGCGAGAAGGATTTTTTAGTCTTAAATCACTTTGCTTCTTGTTTTATTCTAGTGAACTTTTCCAAAGA
>CAJNOP010000277.1:110503-128235 GCA_905250075.1 Rotaria sp. Silwood1
TTGTCGCGAACTCGGGTGATAATACTGTGACTGTACTACTTGGAAACGGCGTAAACGACACTATCTGGCAGGGAAGCTTTCCAACTGGCACAAATCCACAATCAGTTGCTGTCGGTGATTTTAATCTTGATGGAAACCCAGATGTCGTTGTCGCGAACTCGGGTGATAATACTGTGACTGTACTATTTGGAGACGGCGTAAACAACATTATCGGACAAGCGAGCTTTCTAACCGGCACAAATCCGAGATCAGTTGCTATCGGCGATATTAACTTTGACGGCAAGCCGGATGTCGTCGTTGCGAACTTGGGTGATAACACTGTGACCGTATTACTTGGAGACGGTCAAGGTAATGTTATTTCATATCAGACGTTTCCAGCTGGTGGCAGTCCAAGCTCGATCGCTGTGTACGACTTAAACGGTGATAGTAGACTGGATCTTGTGGTAACCAATTATAATCAAAGCACTATTAGTATTTTGTTCAACACGTGCCAATAAGATACAATATGAATGAAATTTTTGTTTTTTTTTTCTAATTTTTCTTATCCTCCATACTGGTTTGCTCTCGTTACAATGTACTTTCAAATGGTATGATCTGTTCTCGTTCAGTCATTCATGATACTGTTGATAGCTGCTTGCCGGTTATTAGCTGATAGGCCTTTGTTGTTGTCATGTGTTCGATGAAAATATTTATTTTACTCATGCAAGTCAATCATAGCCCCTGAATCAAAAATAAAAGAAGCTGCTACCGCAGCCCTTTTGAGGCTGAAGGGTGTGGGTGTGAGAGGGTGTTCTTTATTCACTATACACTCAAACTCAACCATCCACATCCACACCCACCCACACTCACACCCACACTCCACACCGACACCCACCCACACACTAACACCCACATCCACACACTCCAGTCAGACAAGAGTTGAAAAAACAGCGTGAGGGTGTGGGTGAGGATGTGGGTGTGGATGTGGGTGTGGGTAGTGTAGGCGTGTGGGTGTGAGGTGTGGATGTATGGGTGGGTGTGGGGGTGTGGGTGTGGATGTGGGTGTGGGGGTGGGGGTGTGTGTGGGGGTGGGGGTGGGTGTGGGTGAGTGAAGGGAAGATCCACATCCACACCCCACTCAGACCCACACCCACACCCACACCCTTATTTCATTCTTTCGAAAATAACTTACCGAATTAGTTAATAAATGAAAAAAAATAAAGAAAAGTGCTGTGAGACATAAAAAGAATACTCCAAATTCATAAACTTCGTCCATTGCTGAATACATCACTTCTGTCCAACCATCATTCATAGCAATACGAAACATAGACATAAATGCCTAAGAAGTATTTTTTTTTTTTTTGAACAAATACAACATTGAGGGAAAAAAAAAGAAACTTACACGAGGAAATGTTTCAAATTGTTCAAGACCTTTAATAAAACAAAATAATTGCATACTAATCGATGATGTTATCAATAATAAACACATTGTAAATAAAATTAAACTACTAAGTTTTCTACCCGGACCAAAAATCTTAATTAATAAAAAGAATACAAACTTTTGTTTTTGAAACAATTTCATCTTTCTTTTGTTTTTTTTTTACTTTATGAAGAAAACCTTCAAGTAAAGGAATTGATTTAAGTAGACGAGCGACACGTAGAACTTGAAAATATGTAAAACCACTTCGATAGAATGATGGAAAACAATGAAGAGTTGTTCCTACAGCAAGCATAAATTCAAATTTCAATGTTGATCTTCGAATATAATTTCTAAAGCCCATTGAAACGATTTTAAAAAGTACTTCCAAATCAAAAAATATCGTAAATAATGTCTAAAACCAATGTTATTGAAAATGAGTTTTTTTCTTATTTTTTTTAATAGGATATTTTACTTCTACCTCAATGTTACGATAAAATTCACGATTTTTTTATCAATTATTTCACTATGTGTATCAGAGATGTGCACCGCGCCTAAAAAGCGAGACGGAGGCGGCGCGGAAAGGAGGCGGAAGTCCCAAAATCGTGGTAGAGGCGATCACCGCCAGAGAGCTTTTTGGCGGAGGCGGCGCGGCCGCCTGTGCTTTCTTTTTCAACGAGGTGCGGAGCGACGTGGCCGCCCATGCACTTTTTTGCAACGAGGCGCGGAGCGGCGCGGTCGCCGGGCGCCCGCCTGGCGGTCCACCTGATAAGAACTGGAGAAATCCATTATACCTATTTTTTCCAAACTTATTGCACTATAGTATTGCTCAACACATAAAGGAGGACTTATTAACATTCAAATATGAACGACAACATAAAAGTGAAGGGGGCCATGAAAGGATGTACTGTTTAACAAGATTTAACTAGACATGTATGTATTGATATAGCATTATTTTTCGTGTAAATTTATTTTACACTTGAGTTGCACAAATTCAAGTTCAGAATAACTTTAAAAACTATTGGGTTGGCGGAATGAAAATTGGACACTTGAATATTTTTTTTTAAATTTATTTATTTAATAAATAAATAATATTAGTCAATTATATAATCGCCATCATTATCTACTACTGCTTGCCAACGCGTAGGCAAAGCATGAATGCCTTCAGCATAAAACTCCTTTGGCTTTTAGCTGAAAAAGTTGCTAAGATATTCTTGAATATCTTCTTCTAGTGTCTAATTTTCATTCCGCCAACCCAATATATTCTTCCGAATGAAACTCATCAAATTCAGATATAGGTCGATTTAATATCGGAATAATTTTTAATGAACATTGCTTAGTATTCAATCTTTAGATTTAATCAATAAGTATGAAAGTGAGGTGGTAAAAGTTAAAGGTATCTCAAGCAAAATGATTATTAACGATTTAATCTGCTTCCGTTACTTTTCAATGTTTGATGCTTGTTTTTTGTTAAAGATTGGCGTTATTTATTATCAACTACAGTCGTGCAAAAGTTACAGACACAAGGTGAAGGAAAGATATAAGGGAGGCAAAAGAGACGGGTAAAATATTACCTAAATAGAATGATGCGCTTTGTTAGAGAAACAAAAAACTGAAGCGAACAATATATCTAGTATGCGTGACTACCTAGCATAGATGTTAATTTACTTAGACACTATTAGTATTAGTAATTAAAAATAGTATGTTATTTCATTATAAAATGATTATTAAGCTGACGTGCCTGGTTTTATTATTTATAACTAAACTCGAAAAAAAGATAGATCCCACTTAAAAACGCTAAACTGACTTGTTCTTTCGAGGTTGAAACTAAAAAAGAAACTCTAATACCTAATATGTTAAGGCGCGGCCGCCCGGCGGACATTTTACTCAGAGAGGCGGGTGCGGGGCGACCGCCGGCGGACATATTACCTAGAGAGGCGGACGCGGAGCGGCCTCCAAGCGGACATATTATCTGAAGCGGCGGGGGCGGAACGGACGTCCCTCAAAATTTTTTTCGGCGGTGCGGCCGCCCAAAAACCGCGCCATGTTTGACATTAGGGCGGGGCGGTCCGCGCGAGCGGTGCGGACCACCCTCCGCTCCGCCTCCGCCTCCGCGCGCGCGGTGCACATCTCTGATGTGTATGTTTAATAGTTGCTGTAAAGATTGTATTAGCAAGCACAACAAGCATGACAATTGTTGTAAATACGGGAGTTTGTACAATTTTAAAAAAAATAGCTGGTGCTACACCTTTCTTATTATTTGCATCTATATTAACTAATTTTAATGTACTATTATCAGATTTTTGCAGTATCTATATGAAAATTAAGTTTAAATTTGTGTTTCAAAATAAGATTGTATCTACTTTTGTTGCTTCAATGTTTGATATTGCTCCTCTTGAACCTCACATTTGTTGGAATTGAACACTAATTTCAGCGAATGTTTCAATAATAACGATAATAAATACATTCTAAAATAAAATATTCTTTTTTTTATAGAATTAAAAAAATTCGTCTTTTGAGAAATCTTCATAGTACATCCTATTTGTAGCTTATCAAAATGTTATATATTCATGTCAAATTATAGGAAAGAAAAAAATATAATTGAATAACATTTTTTATGACTGTACGCAAAATTGAATAATAAAATTAACGATAACTCTTGAAGCAACTCCTAAATAATTTTGTCGTATATTAAATCTAAAAAACGTTATATTCTATGTTAATAGACAATAGTTTTAAATCTTTGTCGAGAAGCAACATTTTTTTATTCTCTAGACTATTTAAAACTTACTTTGACTAGCCATACAAGAAAAAAAATTAATGTAATAAAATAAAAAAATGCAGGCCATGATGGAAGACTAACACTAGCTCGATACATAAGAAATACCCATCCTTCTTGATTAGCTGATTCATAAAATGAAAAAAAAAACTAGTTGTTAATCCATCAAAACCATTATAACTACGGAAATTTCGTTGAATTTCAATTTTTTTACAAGTAAAATTTTCTGGACAATGAAAACCATCTTTTGTTGACGAACAATATGTATCAGGTATCATTAGATCTGGCTGTGTCACGTTACTTAAACAAAGAAACGGAAAAAGAAATAGAAACAAGCAAAAAAATCTTGTTTTCTCATACTTTAAATCAGTACCATTTCTCACACAATGGAATGTAAGTGATCCAAAAAATTGTACACCCAATATGGTATATAAACTCATAAAGAATAGAAAAAACACTGTTACATTATAAATTTTTGAATTAGAATTGTCTAAAATAATAAACGAATAAATTAAAAAAAACCAAAGTTTACATAATTAACAATTGTTTCTTTTTTCTTAACATACTGAAGAATAGATTTAATTTGACTTTTAGATAATTTAAATTTGAGAAATGTTTTGAGAACTTGTATCAGAATAAATGGAGGTGGTGAACGAATTATTGTAAGATATGAATATTTGTTTATAATACCAATTATTTCGAACATCTAATAAACAAAAAGAAAAATTAGAGATTATGAATAAAACAAAAAAAACTACAATTGAAAAATTTTACTTGTAAGATAATAGAAAAATAGATGTTTAAAACCATAATAGCGTCAAAATGATTCGATAGATCATGTAAATAAAATGAATTATCAATTAATATTCCTCGAATTTTCATTTTTGCAACCGCTTCAATTGTTAATATAATTGCACAAATTATATCAATGATGAATATTGTATATTGAAGAAATGGATGATATTCAAATTTTTTTGGTGTATTCATACATGTTGAAATAAAACTTAAGACTAGTAAGACGAAATATATATTTAGCTAATGGTTTATTTGGTCAGTCAAGATTACCACCCGTTGAATCTTCTTGGTTATAATCCATTAATGGAACAAAATTGTTACAGAAACTTTGCTTTCTCATCAATGTTATTATAGATGATATGGCAGCGCCAACCGATGAAGCGACTGCTGCTGCCATTATATTTTCTTATATTATTTGTCTACAAGGAAAAGACAAAAAGAATAACCTCAACCAGTTGATGATTAGCAAGACATACAAAGCAAAGAGAAAGGCAGCAAAACGAATTGTATACAGTCGTACATGAGCAGAAGGATGGAATCATCCATAAAGACGTCTAGGTAAAAATCGGCTTCCTTCCTCTCCTCTTCCTGCATATTCAATATAAAAACACTTGCTTTTTAGTTAAGAATAGTTTTATTAAATAAATCAATGAATGTAAAAAAGACAGACCACACATTTCATAAACAATTTGATTTTTAAATACATTCTATTTTAATCAGCAGAAAATAGTAAAACCAAAAAAATGAAGTTCAATACAAATAACAACACTCGAAAATTTAACAAAGTTCATATTACTGTTCGAGAAAGCAACTAGCTGCTATTGTATCATGAACTTCAATTTTTTCAACAACACATTCATATTCACTTTGTTTTCTATTGAAAAAATGTTCCTCGAAACAAATTAATGATGGAAACCTCTCAAATACTCAACTACTTTGAAGCCTAGACTATGTGTGTCATGTAGACCCTAATCAGTTGTGGATACCCTGAAAACAATTTCAGGCCGTTAGCTCATTACTGCTGAGATGCTCCATTGTACAGTAATTCTTCAAACAATGCTATGATCTCCCTCAGGAATACGACGAAATCTCATTTTCGAATTGAGTGTGGGGTGTGGGTGTGTGGACGTTTTATTCTTCATTCTGACACCCACCCAACCCACACCCACACCCACACCCTCCTCTTAAGTTATCGTACTAATTATAAAAAAATTCGTTTGTCATGAACTTTTAGATTATGATATATCTTGACATGTTGTACAAAATTGCCCAGGTGACCGTTGCTCGTTTTCTGATCAAAAGACGTAAAAAACTTGTTTGTTCTCAAAAGATTGTATTTTGCTTGAATTTTGTATAAGTGTCGATATTAGGGACAAAAAATGGCTTGTTGTCGATATTAGGGACATTTGCTCTATAGATCACGGCTCGATTATGGTTTATTAATAGCATAGATTTTTTAATAAAGAAATTGGAGATCAGTAGTCTACTTCAAATTTATGCACATCAATACTGACTAAAGTATACATTCTACCTGTTACATACTGCTAGTGTCAGTGATGTACTTAAACTTATTTAGAATGAAAGAATGAAACTGATCATTTCATTCATTTCTATAAACTTTTTCATAGAAATTTCATTAGTTTTCTCATGACGCTAGGTTCTTCACATTCATACTAGAAATAGAAAAGGAAGAGAGATGAAACCAATTTCAAATTTTTATTTCCAAATGGTTTTTCTTTACATGTCTAGAACTTATTATTGCATCCATTTGTATCCATACCTACAGTTATTTGTACATACAAACATCAACATTATGGTACTGAAAGATTTTCAATCAGACTGCCGAGGCAAGTGTCCGATTTCGTCTTTTCGTTTAATGGCCATCGAAAGGCATGAATTCTAAAGAAAAATTATAAATGAAATATTTCAGAATGTTTTAAATTTATTTCATTTACAACAGCAGAAATGAAACTGCGAATTAAGAATCATCATGATCGAACACGTTTAATGAGTCACATGTTTCTACAACTCAGCTCAGACCTTATTAGGCGTATGTACTGATTCATTTTCCTTTTCCTAAAAAAAAAGCATACTCGAGCAGCATTGAGCAATTCCTTGGCAAGACACGCCGCCATTGGTTTTGCTGATTTGAATGCCTCATTGCAACAACCTAAAATAGGTATTCATCAAAATAAAGATATAACTAATACGTTGTTTGATTTGAAATTCGCAATAAAGTAATACATTGTATTATATCTTCCTAAGACACTAGATTGTGCTAGTTTTTAAATCCATGAGAAATCGAGTGATTTGCAGAATCCACAATACAGTTCTTATGTTCAATGATTCTTTTTCCTATTTCTTTAATATATGCTGCTTTTGAATTTTTTTGTCGCGTCCAGGGTTCCCGATTAGGGGGGGGCAGGGAGGGGCTTTCCCCTCCCAAAATTCTAGACTTTCTGCCAAAATTTTTGATAATACTTTCTGCGAAATTTTTAAAGATCAGTCCAGTAGAAAATTTCTGAATTTGCTGGAATAAAATCAAATTAGAGATGCTTTCTGCCAAATTTCGGCAGAAAGTCGATGTTCTTTCTGCCAAATTTCTCGCAGAAAGTCGATGTCCTTTCTACCGAATTTCTGCAGAAAGTCGATGTCCTTTCTACTGAAGTTCTGCAGAAAGTCGATGTTCTTTCTGTGGAATTTCCGCAGAAAGTCGATGTTATTTCAGCCAAATTTCTCGCAGAAAGTTGATGTCCTTTCTACTGAATTTCTGCAGAAAGTCGATGTTCTTTCTGTGGAATTTCCGCAGAAATTCGATGTTATTTCTGCTAAATTTCTTGCAGAAAGTCGGACTTTCTGCAAAAAATTTGACAGGAAGAAAATCGACTTTCTGCAAGAAATTTAGCAGAAATAACACTGACTTTCTGCGAAAAAATTACGGACTTTCTGCCATATTTTTAGCCCCCCCCCACTCCCAAAAACAATCGGGAACCCTGGTCGCGTTCTACATCATTTCTGCAAACTTTTAAAATCTGATCGAACTGTTAAATCTTGCCATAACTTTCCTAATTTGGTGACATGTTTCGAAAGAGTTGTTCAAGTTTTCATAGATGAAAATATCAAAATATCAGGAAAGTTGTGCGTTAATCTGTCATTTCCAATCAAGATTTTGTTAAATATTTTCGAACAATTCGTGTTTGAAAAACAACAGTTGAGTTATTTTAGACGTACTCAAATGTTCCTTTTCCATGTTTACTCCTTCAAGATGATATTAATTACCTGTGCATAGTAAGTTGAGTGCTTGATTAATTCGATGCAATGGCGATACATCAATATTCTCTCGTCGGTAAAGCCCGAAGCGATCGATAACAATAGAATTTCTACGGGGTCCGCTATTGACAATGGCATCGACAAGCACCTGAAGTGGATTCTGAATGATGAAATTATTGATAGAACCAACATCAGTTGTTTTATACTTTATGCTTACTTCGTTGGTTTGTGTGTGAATAATCTCGAAACTGTCACGTACGATTCTCATAGCCATTAGTTTTTTGCCTTGATTGCGTCCGTGAAACATGAGTGAACATACTAGACGTTCGACTATTGGATAAAATGCTTTGTTGCAATGCTTAGTTCGATCATGACCAGCCGAATGAGGAAGGAAAATAGGTTGTTTGGTAATAAAGATATAATTCTAATAAGAAACTATCAAGTGCTATTAGAAACAAACAAATTGAACATACTTTGAGTGACACATCTGAAATTTGAATTTCAGCTGCGCTCCATTTGCCAAATAGACGAATATTGGTTGTCATTGTTTGAGGATTAGACATAACTAAGAAAAGAGTTCACAATAAATCAAAAGTCCTCTCTAAAATATTTTTAATTCATGTGCTCCTACTAAAACAAATTAGAAATTTCACTAGATACTAATTACACAGAATTCTTTCAACTCTTGCACTTTTTCTACCAACCACAAAATGTTCTATCGTCTTGTTGCATGATTTTAGATAGATACAACACTTGAACATGTAAACATGTTATCTATAGATATATAGATTATGGTAGTTAGTCGAATGTATTTCTTTCAACACTTTCGACATTCATTAAAGAAATTAAGTTCATGAAATGAAACGAGGACCTAAGGTGTCAGTAGTTTGATTCAAAACCAGAATCACAAATTATAAAAACTTTAATATGTTACCTGTGAACAGTCCAAGTAGTAAATAAAAGTCAAGAATTACTTGCCATAATCAGGAGTATTGCGACATTTTACGTGTCATCATGGTAATAACAATTATTACGAAATCTTTTCCTTTTAGTATGCTGATAATATTTACAGTAATTACGCCAGCACAACAAAAGATATACAGAGTGGGTGTGGGTGTGAGTGGGGTGTGGGGTGTGGGTGCGGATGGTGTGTGCACGAGTGTCGGTGTGGGTGGTATGAATGTGGTTGGTGTGGGTGTGAGTGTGAAATGGAATGAATTGAACTCTCATACGCACACCCACTCACCCACATCCCGATTTTCATACCACGGAACTTAAAATCATTTGGTAAAACAGTACCAAACCTTCAAAGTTCGGTAGAACACCTATTTTTTTACAGTGTGGGTGGGTGAGGGTGATGCTCTTTTCTTCACCCACCCACCCATCCACCCTCATGTAGGCTTTATTGAATACGATGGTTGTATTGCCCATCTCAAAATGTATGCCTGGTGAAATTTTCAAAATTATAGCTCATACTCATGAGGACACATTGTGGTAACATCTTAGACAAGGACTTAGGGAAAATTCTTGAATAAATGAAAAATCGATAAAAACCTGTTTTTGGTGCTATCAGTAGGATCATCATATCGCAGCTAAAACTGATCGGTTAGGTTTAAAAATTTGAGTATGTGCCTAAAAAAATGTGCTCTACAAAATGGGAATACTTTCATCAAAATCAAAAATTTCGATTAAACAAGGTCGATCGTGACTCTCGTGCAATGACTCCTAGGTTGATCGAGCTAACGCCTTTTTAGAGATGCTGGATACTATTTAGCAGAGGTAGCTTTTTGTGTGATTTAAAATGTAAGTGCTCTCAATTTTCTACAACTGTAACACAGTATAACGACAATCATATATCAAAGCTTGTTGTATACAAATGTGCAAAGTCTCGACTTTTCGGCTAGAATTACTCAGTGACCTCCTAGAACTTTAAATGAAACTTCTGACTAGAATCAAATTTGCATTCAACAAATGTTGAGCATGTTCGAGAATTTCTTGAATATTGTTGATCTTCTTCATTTTCGTTGTAATATATTTTATATGGCATGTAGCAATGGACGAGATAATTTCTGCGCTTATGGAGAACGTATGAAGAAATCAAGTTCTATCAGATGTGAATGAATATAAATACTTGATGTACACTCGAATACAGTTTCATTAACTAGAAATTGAATGAAATGTTGGCGATAAAACTATGAATAAAAATAGAATTGTGAGATTGTCAGAAGAAGTTTGAATTTTTACTTATCTCCGCAGTTCATAATTCTTAATCATTGACAGAAACATCTCAGTTCAGGATGTGGATATATGTGTGAGTGCACAGAATAGTCACAGTCACAGCCATATCCCGTCAAGAAAATACAAAACAATAAAATTTCGACAAAGAACTATTTCTTGTGATATGTGACGGTTGCATTAATACTCGTTTCAAAAAAGACACGTGAGTATTTTTTGATAACTTTTCATAGAAACGAAATAGGGAACTACTATTTTTACAGCTGGAAAGAGGAGATGAAGACACATCGAATCGTATATTACTAGCGTTCTAGTCAGATTTTTTAAGATTTCTAACCGACCTTTTTGGAAAGAAACCTACTTCATGAGTTTTTTATAGTGTATTTCAATTATCAGGTGTGTATTTAAACTGCTAATCATAGATCTATAAAACTCCGAAAATATTAGGTTACACACTGTTATCTCGAAAGGCAAATATCATACCACCATCTGCACAATAACATGTTCTTATCTACCTTTATTTTTTACTTTGAATTATCTTCGTTTACTAATAGAGAGTGGTCTCTAACTGTCTGTCAATCTTGAATGAGAGATAGAAAATACTGTTTTTTTTTTAGTTGAAATAATCGCTTTAAATATACGGTACATAGGCGGTGAAGAACTAGTTTTGAGCTTCAAAGCATGGAATCACAAATAGTCGGCAGAATACATTGAATTTATGCGGCACGATTTTTTTAGTTGAATCTAATAATAATCATCAGGTAAAGAGTAACGGTGTGGTCAGTACAGATGTATTTTTTTATTTCTCTCTCAGACAGCTAAAAATCAAGCAGTTGTTTAGAGCCTATCTTAGAGTCTTAATCTAAATTATGGCCTTGCTGTATCTGAAAAACTTAGACACATGCACTTCAAAACTGTCTAACGTACGATTTCGATCGTAGGTAGATATCTAATTTCGAAAAGATGGAATTTATATTGTTAAAGAAAAGTGAGCTTCTTACATTCAATTCCACAGTAGCTGACTTTCGTATGTCTATTCTTGTTACTCTCCTTCGTTCAATTCTAGATAGAAGTGTCCATTGAATGGCACATTTTTCCATGATAAAATGGATTATGATAATATTTTTCATCTCGTCTGTATCTGCACAACAATGTGATCAATCTGTGGAAACAGCACGTTTCGATTGTCACCCTGAACCATTTGCATCATCAGAAAAATGCCTGGCTCGTTACTGTTGCTGGAAACCGATCTTTTCACCGACAAATCGCTCAACTAATTCTCTTGAAGTTAACGTACCTTCTTGTTATTATCCACGAGATTTTCCAACATATAAAATAATAACTAATGAATCAACTGTTTTTGGCCAACGATTAACAATTGTTAAACAACAAACAACCTATATGCCTAATGAAATTCTGAATTTGACAGTTGATCTTCTCTACGAAACAGCACAACGATTTCGTTTACGAATTTATGATTCAACGAAGAAACGTTTCGAAGTACCACTTGAGGTTCCAGTAGTTGAAACAAAAGTTAATGTCACTGATTACGAAGTTTCACTGAGTCAAGCACCGTTTGCTATTCTTGTCAAACGAAAATCAACCGGTGTGACATTGTGAGTACATTTTTCATTAGGATTGCATTTGTCGTTATGCTCAAAAATTGACCGAAGGACGATTGTTTCGTATAGTAAGAGGACCATTCTTCTGAGTGGTACAAAGTATTTGCTGTATTATTAAAAGATGCTTGCATGTATTCGATTTCAGATTCGATTCCAGTACATCACCACTGATTTATGCTGATCAATTCATCAAATTTTCAAGCTATCTTTCCAGTCCATTTCTCTATGGTCTTGGTGAACATCGACAACCATTATTGATCAATGTCACAAATGAATGGAGAAAGTTAACCTTTTGGACTCGTGATCAATATCCAGTTCAGAACGTTAATCTGTATGGTAAGTATATTCACACAAGACATTTTCCAGTTCATCAGTATTTTATGATCCATATTCGATGAATGTTTGTTGTCAGGTGTTCACCCATTTCACATCAATGTGGAAATGACAAGCAATACACTAATCAATTTCCATGGACATTTTTTTCTCAATTCGAATGCGATGGATGTTGATCTTCAACCGTTACCTGCCATTAGTTATACAACAATTGGAGGTATTATCGATTTGTATTTATTTACTGGACCCACAGCACAAGATGTCATTCAACAATATTGGGATGTTATCGGAGTAAAAAAAAGCAAGAGATTCTTTGATTTCATTTATTTTACTGAATTTTAGAAACCTGCTATGCCACCTTACTGGTCTCTTGGCTTTCATCTATGCCGTTGGGGATACAACAATATCGACAATTTGCGAACCGTCATTCAGGTACTATTCTTAAAAATGAAAACTAGTAGTTGTCAGTTTTCTTATTCTATTTATTAGCGAATGCGTGATGCTGAATTTCCATATGATGTTCAATGGACAGATATTGATGCAATGAAGTCTAATCTTGATTTTACCTATGATCCAACCAATTTCAATGGTCTGCCAGATCTTGTTCGTTCGTTGCAATCTGAGGGTAAGCACTATGTTAATATTATCGATCCGGGTATTAGTCCAACACAACCACCTGGAACCTATCCACCGTACGATGATGGGTTGCAAAGAGCAATTTTCATGACTAAATTCAATTCAACTGAACTAATTATTGGACAAGTATTCTTTTATTCATGTTAATGCAACAGTATATCGATGTGCGTAGATATATTTTAGGTTTCACCAGGTAAGAATGGTCGGTGGATACGGTTGATTAATCCTCAACATCATTTTCATGACTAGGATTGACAGTATTTCCAGATTTTACCAATACGAGCACTATTGAATGGTGGACGAATATTGCTGCTGCATTTCATGATATAATTCCGTTCGATGGTATTTGGAATGTACGTATGCATGCTTAGAATTCATTGAACGATAAACGATTGAATAGTAGTTGTTCTCATGTATCTTTATACTCGAAATATAAATCATGAAACATATTCAATTTATAAAAAGTTTGAGTGGTCACCTATATATTTAGATTCTTTTCTAGGATAAGAATGAACCATTAAATGGCGTTGATGGTTCCATTGATGGTTGTACAAATAATTCATTAGATAAACCTCCATTTGTTCCAAGTAAGTCTGTTGCAAAACATATCGAACTCAGCATTGTGAGACCTGTTCAAAGATGTACTCGACAATTCGCTCAGTGCAAAAACATTATGTCCATCTGCACAGCATGGAAGTTCCTCCCATTATAATTTGCATAGTATGTACGGTTATTTCGAAGCAAAAGCGACCAATCTGTAAATGCCTGACTGCGAACTTTTCAATTGACTGATTTATTTCATGTTCTAGTGCACTGAAAGTAATTCGTAACAAACGACCATTCGTTTTGTCTCGTTCGACATTTCCCGGCACTGGTCAATACGCTGCTCATTGGACCGGTGATAATCGCGCAACGTTCGACGATATGTACTTTTCAATTCCAGGTACATATTCATAATGTGCAGATGAAAGAAGACGAATCCCGGTTTGACTCTAATAGATTTTCTTTTCGTTTAAGGATACAGAAGAATACGAAAAAAATGACTCGACCTTGCTTAAACATATATTAATCGTTTTATCCTCTATATCTTTAGACAGTCATAACCTTTGCTTTTTGAATGAAACGAAGATCTTATTAGAATTGAAAACCATCAGATAGTGGGAAAATGATTCTCTCATTACTTTCATTCATTACATAGATCGAAATGTTTGCTAACTGATGTACACGTTTCGAGATTAAAATCTACATTTATACCTCCAAAAGAGATGTAAATAAACCGAAAAACTGTGCTAAAAAAACGGAACAAAGTTTTTGTTTTTCCTTTTTCTCGAAACCAGATTTTGAAGAGGAAAACCAAAGTTTTTCCTGGTTTTTTTTCTCTCACGCAAAGATCGATCGAGAATTTTCTAAAGAAGAGAAAATGCACAGTCCAATTGCTCATGTCTATTCTTTGTTTGTTTTCTAGCCATTCTCAGTTTCAACATGTTCGGTATACCCAATGTCGGTGTCGATGTTTGTGGTTTCTTTCATGATACAACTGAAGAATTATGCACACGGTGGATGCAATTGGGTGCATTCTATCCTTTTATGAGGAATCACAATGCTGCCGGTGATAAGGTGCGTTCAAGACCAGAATGACACCATTGACTGATTTCTTTATAAAACACATATAGGATCAAGATCCTGCTGCATTCTCTTGGACAAGTCAACAGATCATGAAACAAGCATTGTTAATGCGATATTCACTGTCTCCATTCTGGTACACTCTTCATTATCAAGCAGCGACGTTGTCAAAAACTTTAGTGCAACCACTTCATTTCGAGTACCCTATTTCTGACTCTTTGTCTTTTTTCAAACTAGATGAATCTCTTAGATTTCCCAATGACAACAAAACACTCGGCGTCGATCAACAATTTTTAATTGGTCGTGCCATTCTTGTTTCACCAAATCTTGTTTCAGTAAATATGATTATCTATCCTTCTTATTTTACATTCAAAACTTTTCTAGCAAACAACTACAGTGCATGCGTATATTCCACAAGATGTTTGGTATGAGTTTCCATCAGGTGTTAAAGTGAAAGCTGTCGGTGTATTTACTGATCTTTATGCTCCTCTGGAAAAGATAAATGTTCATGTTCGAGGGGGTTTTATCATTCCGATGCAAATACCCGGGTCAAATTTAATGATTAGTCGTGGAAATCCATTTACTTTACTTGTTGCTCAATCAGCATCGGAAAATGCGACTGGAAATCTCTTTTGGGATGATGGTGATACCATTGGTGAGTAAATCTTTAATAATAATATCAATAGAACTCATTTTTATTTCTTATTAAGACACAATCGAAGCAAAAGCTTACAACTACTTGGAATTTTCATGCGTTCTGGTGAGTAGAGCGATTGAAAGAGAAACTGTATGTTAGATGTTTATTACTGAATAGAACATCTTGACCATCAATACAATCATAGCGAATTACAAAGATTCACCGATGCGTTTGGAACTTGTTCGAGTTCTCGGTGTTAGCAAAGTGGTGACGAGTGTCACTGTAAATGGAAAGGATCACAAGGACTTTTTCCACGATATTTCCGATCAAGTATGTCATTTAAGCTAAGGATTTTTCGTTGGGTACCTACAACTGTTGATTCTGCTTCAGAGCACACAGTTCCGTACATTCACTTAGTAATTATAAAAAAACCTTTGCTTACTAATACTAAATAACTCAATGTTTCTGAAAATGCAACTTGAGTATAAGTCACTGAAAACTATAGATCAGGAACATGTATCCGTTAAACAATGAATCAAAAGTCAGATTTGATAACATCCGATATATGTACTCCGCCTTTCGCTAAAAAAGACGAGCTTCGAGTTGAGCAACTTCCATTTTTTGGATTACTGCAATTATTCGACAACTATTTGTGAGAAGTTTCTTGAACTGCCGATTCCAAAGCAAAATAATAGATCGACTATGTCAATAGTTTCAAGCCACACTATCAAAATAGAAGCTTTACGAATAACGAATCCACTGGTGAATAAAAATATTTCGTTTCTAGATTTTAATCATGTATGGTCTCGATATGGATATGCTTGCTCAGTCTAGCCAAACGATTGAATGGACAACAACAACGATTAATTAACATCAACAGTCAATTCTTCATTTTTTTAGTGTTGACTCTTCTTTGTAATGATATTCGATTGTGACAATATATGCATGCCTTTCCTGTCTGTCATATCTTTCATTTTCTATTTCTCTCTCTCTTCCATGAGACCATATCTAAGTGTATGTTTTCTGTGCAACCGATACGATTAATGACATTACAAAGCCTAATAAGGCATTAATCTATTAGCGCTGTCATTTTGAATCGATTTTAATTTGGACGAAATCCACGTTTTTCTAAACCAAAGGCTGGACAATAATTGACTCAGATTTGATTTTTGCGACATCTTGAGACAAATCGGGGTACCTACCTTCTTTTCATTGAAAAAATTTCAATGTTGAATGTTTGCAGATTTTACTTTCTAATATTCTTCTCTGAAAATCTGTACAGGGTGGATAAAAATGTTTTTCTTTGGAGATAAAGCTTTGATTTCAAATAGTATCCACAACAAATTTTAAACCTAACTAAAACGCATAGAAAATGTGGCTTATCAATATTAAATAATAGAAGTTATGACAATTTTTCAGTGTCGAATTTTAAAAAGAAATGCAGAATATTACGCTCTATCGACATAGCTATTACATTCATAAGGCATTTCAAACTGCTTGTGATTCAAAATGATGAATATCATAAAGTAATTTTTATTTTTTATCGAAGGAAGAACCTCAACGAGTGTCGTAAATGATAAAGAGCGAGACACAGCATATAGATGTTATTCTATTCCCTCATTTTTCAATCCTTATCTCGACCGTTTTCTCGCACTGTCACAAAAAATAATATTAGCTTCACTCTTCATGATAAACCTTCGCTCTGCCACAATCTCCGATGTTGCAGCTATTCTCCGTGTTCACTATGCCGCTGTTCACGGACCAGCAACCTCAACCTTCTATACACAAAATATTCTTCAAAGTTGGTCGTCTTCAGCCACAGATGAACGCCGTCTCAACCAATTGCATCAGGCGATACAAAACAACGAAGAACTAATTATGGTCGCCGTGTCGAGTGAGAACGATATGATTGTCGGATTCGGTTCCGTCATTCCCTCCCAACAAGAGCTTCGCGCAGTCTATGTCGATCCAGCGTTTGCTCGTCGAGGTGTTGGAACGAAGGTTTTAGCAATTCTTGAAAAACTCGCTGTACTACATGGTGCACATAAACTGCATCTGGATGCCTCACTAAATGCTGAGACATTTTATTATCATCATGGGTATTCAGTAGTAGATCGTGGTAGTCACAGATTAAACTCGGGCATCGATATGGATTGTGTTAAAATGAGCAAAGACCTACGCGCGCATTAATGATAGAATTTTCGTCTTGACGCTAAAGATGAGAAACACAATCGAGAAACATTAAAGAGACTTCACAAAAAGACCGTCCAAATAAATAATGGTCGTCCGGAAGCAGATTTTTAATTTTGACCATTTCATATTTTGTTTCCAAACTCATTGTGTACACAGGGTGCGGATGTGAGTGTGGGTTTTATACTCTGCCGCACCTGCACCCATGCTCACGCC
>CAJNOP010000277.1:128245-193890 GCA_905250075.1 Rotaria sp. Silwood1
GATAGTTTTAATTAAAAAAAAACAAATTAATACAATCTTGTTCTGTTATTAAATAGAACATAAAAATCAAAGTTTCATTTATCATTTGACAAAATGAAACAATAAATAAAGTTAGATGTATCAACAAAAACGATCTCCTTATCAGAAGATATAAAATACAAAGTGAGCAAATAGCTATCGTTGAACGTAGTTGTCAATTACATTTCATTTATTATTAGAAAGTTTTGAAATCTTTTCTATTTGTTTTTGGACCAAATTCAATTTTTTTGTTGCTTGATTTAGCTTTAATTTGTTCCTGATAACGTTAATATCAAACAAAGTTTATCAATTTGTTGTAAGAAAAAAATTCATTTTAGATCTTTATCGGTTTTTTAAATGAAGATTATCTTTATCTGTGAGTTTCTTTTTTTTTATGATAACAAGAATAAATTTTGAACTTCAATATTAGATTAATGATAAAGAATCGTTTGTGGCACGGATCTTCTTTGACTATTATATGACAGCACTCTAGTCTGAAACACGCTAAAAAAGTTCTGCCCTACAAATAAACTACTGGATGATCTAGATTATCAATATTGATTCATATTCATTCATTTAAGCTAGTTTTTAATGATTTTATTTATTTAATTGTTTTAATTGTTTTAAATGTTTCATACATATTTGAATATGTTGTTTAAATTTTTTTATCTTGTTTTCTTGACTTCAACATCATTTGTTTCTTCATCATTATCTTAAATACGAAATTTTTGTTCGATTAATATTGAATGTAAATTATGATCTATAATTGTTGTTGAAACGAATCTTCTTAATTCAATGGTCGTAGTGCGGAGTCCAGAAAAGAAGAATTTTGAGAAGGAATTTGTTATATCCGTAGTGTTCTCCTACGTCGGTAGAACGGGGATGCAATATCCCTGCTGGTATAATGGTAGTGCGTCTACCCGATAAGCAGAAGGTCCATGGTTCGAGACACGCGAGAGGGTATCTTTTTCTCCGTTCTGTTTGTATTACATCTCGCTGCTTATCTCGGTCATGAGCCATAACATCAGACTCTTACAGAATTTTTCGAAAAAAATAAATTATATTAGAAGTCGAATAGTAAACGATAGGGATGAGCTTAGAAAAGAACAAATTTCAAACACAAACGTTGGTTTTCTTGTCATCTGATATATCCGAACTGTTGTTCTTCCCAGGTCTCAATGATTCTCCTGGCAGTTCTACAGGTACCACACGTCCCCTCGCTGCTATGTATCGCTATTCCCTGTATCGATCACGTAATTTCGTGTATTGTCAAAAATATCCCTTGATAGGATGTCACTGATATGTTGCCATTAAGAAACTATCAACTTTTCTCGCTGATCGATAGATGGGCTGAAATTTTTAGGATAAACTACCGGTACAGTTAGAAACTCCACAGCGCAAGCCGCAAAAGTTTCGAGAGGTTCTCTAACTAAGTCATCAAAACCAAACCGAAGAACCGATAGATAGGTACGGGGATCAAAATCGTCGATTTTGAACAGTGAAAATAAGTATGCTAGGCTTGTAGAGCATTGTCGATTCGAAATATCATGTGTTTTATTCAATTAACAAAATGAATTTGAAACGGTCTGATTATCTATCAATTTCCGTATTATACGAATATCTGATACCAGATTGAACAAATATTGGCAGATTTTTTTGAGAACAAACACATGACATTACTAAGTCGACAGTGCACTACAATCTTAGCATACTTATGTCAGCTTTTACAAAATCGAGTATTTTGCTTCCTGCGCTCACCTACGAGTTTTTTCAATTGGTTCCAAAGACTTTGTTAAAGATACCTTAGAAAACTTTTCTGATTCTGCTGCTCTGCTTCCCTCCTGCTAGAACTTCACCCACACCCACGATTCGTTTCTGTTGATTCATTTTTTGATGAATTGATTAGAAACGATCTAGGATGCTTCCGATGAAGTCATTTCAAAGAGAATGTTAATGCAGAAAAATTCGTGAGCGCAAAAGATGAATGATTAATCATCGATCATTATCAATTTATAAGAGAAAAATAAATAAAGTTTCCATATAAGAGATGAACATGTCAAACAAAAATATGACTTCCTTGTTTAAAATTGAACGAAATTATTATCCAAACTAAGTATCAATCAACCAATACTACGAGAATTCGCTGCATTCTTTTACTTGAAGAAATAGAATGTTCTTGATTTGTGTGAAAGAAAATATTGTTCATAATATTGAGTGAATAAAAATCAATGTTTTATGTATTTTGAGTTGTTATGACGATTTTCAAATGTTTCACAAGGATAATAGTCCAGAGCTATACTAATGAATAACATGGCAATATTGAATGAAACCCATTTCTCAGTATACATTAAAACTATGCTACCGATCAGCATTGCAATACCAAATAAAATTCATGTTTCAGTGCATACACTCCAGTCTATTTGGACTAAAAACAACTAATTTAGGAGGTTTTTCTTATAAGCTGATGCAGTTGCCAATCGAAAGTGATTGTTGTTATTGTATTGGCTGTCGTGGTTGTGTATGTTGTGATGGTGTTATCGTGTCATTCAAGTATGTCGTGATCATTATCCGCCAATAATGGGACTATATCGTTGAGTTCATCTGATAATGTAAAATGATTGCCATCGAAGATGACTTTCTATAATGGACTACTGTGAATCCTTGGCTGTCGGTCTGCCATCTACTATAAGCACAGTATAATTAAATGCTAGAGATCATTCTCCGTGAGCTTTATCTGTATGCTAGATTCATCGGTATATGAAAAGTCGTTTCAGACATAAAATTACATAATTGCAGAGCTCGATGAATGAAAAATGTTTTTATCATGCTATTCACTGCTAGTTATTTGCCATCAAATCAAATCGAAACTTTCTCGAGGGTATGGGTGTGCGATAACTGTCTTCTCTTCATCCACAAACTCACACCCAACAACAGACGGTCGGCATAAATCTGTAATGCGTCTGGACCTTATTGTTGAAACACCGATTGCCGAAATTTTGGAAAGTTAAATTGATGTTTTTTTATGTGAGTCAAAATAAAGTCTTATAAATATCTCTGTGATCATTTCCAGCATTCAAACATTTGTGAAAGCTAATGCGCAAGTAAGTCTGAAAGATATTTAATTGAAATAGAAAGTCTCTCGATTAACAGCCTAACTTGTACAGTAAACGTATTTAATATACCTTTTTTAAAAGATATCTTAGCTTTCAGTGAGCCAGTTATTGATCTTAATGCTTCCATTTCTTTAGTAAACTGGTGCATTGAGACTAAGTCTGTGAAGAATTATTTGTAAATGAACAAACAAGTGCTCATACTAGTTTATTGTCTCACTAAATAACTTGAGGATGGATGGGTGTCTCTGCTTCACCCTCATCCTATGAATGTTATTGTTTTTGTAAATCAATATAAAAGATCAATTTAAAATGTTGTCTTGTTAAATTCATAGCTGCATTAATGAAAAGTGTTCCATTTCCATTTTGTTCATATTTGTAACCTGAATCATCATGTACATGTCCAAAACAATGAACTCGAGGTTGAATTCTTTCACGAATTTCTTTAATTAAACTTCTTGAACCCCAATGTCCGTATGAACCATGAACTGTATTATTACAGATTGAACAAGGTTCTATTGAAGGAGTTTTTTTCGGCTGATATGCTAAATCTAAGATAAATTGTGGAGGACTATGTGTCATTAATATATCGATATGTGATGGAATTAAAGACCATTTTGTTCTATAACGTTCATTAAATGGCCATGGACAACCATATATTGAAATACCTTCGACTTGAATTAATTCATCTTTTAAATATATACAATTTGTTAATAATTTTGATTGAATATCATCCTTTGAAAAGTTTCTAAAACCAATTTCATGATTTCCACAAATAACAATTTTATGTTTATGGGTTAATCTTCCTAACCAGTGATTAAAGTCAATTATAGATTGAGGAATTTGATCATCTGTTAAATTTTGCCAATCATGTCTATTTGTAAAATCTCCACAATGTAGAAATATGTCACCATCGGGAATCGTCATCTTTTCATGATTTTTGTGAGTATCTGATGCAATAATCACACTTACTGTTTTATATCTTTCGGAATTTTCATCATAATCAATAGGTTTTAGACTATCAATTATTTGAAATGATGACATTATCGTTAATCTGAGACGAAATTTTATCTAAAAAAGAAAATAACGTTAACTAACTATTTATTAAGTGGACAAAAGTATTGAAGAATACTTAAGACAAACCAAAGATTAATTCAATTAAAAAATTTTCAAAGATATTTAAGTTTGATTTATGTACAACTATATTCATACATGAATCTTTCGATGTTTTAAAAATACTCGATTTTATTATTAAATGATGAAATTTTTCTCAAATGAAAATTTCAGGATTAACTTTTCAATATCCTGAATTTTCATCGAAACTTTTCTCTGTTGTTACAAATCAACCTCATTTATTAAATAAATAATTTAACATGTTTCATTAGAGATTAATCGATATTTTTGTTTCGCTTTAGCATTATTGGTATATTCATTTATCATTCGTTTTCCTTAGAGAATAGCGTCTTCAATGCAAGAAAAATTTTGGTGACTATATCAATGATGACATTGAAAAATCGAAGAATTTTCTCAGAAACAACTTTCAGTTCTATACCATCATTTCAATTAGTAATCAATATTTAATGGAAAATCAAAAATTCTAAAATAATAACTATTCTTTTATTTTGGTCTCGAGATTAGTACTCTTTTCTTTATAGTGAAAAAAATTACAACAAACATCAAATGATTAAATTTGTAAAAAATATTTTTTCTTTATTGTTTCATCAATTCAATCAAGAAAATCTTATCGAATATTATTTACTTATATAAAAGCTGAGATTTTTCACTTTTGTCATAGAATTAATTGTTTCTAACATACAAATATGGTTTTGATCATCGTAGCAACGTTATTATATGAAAGATAACGATTGTTTTATCTCACTATTATAAATATCAATTAGAATAGTTACATTACCTAATTTTTGCTCTTTTCTCTAACGTGAGATGAATAATTGTGACTGAATAAAATGTGTTATTTCAATATAAATATAGACAGTAGGAATGACTCAGAACTTGTCATGCGTCTTTCAACGTCAAGAAAGAGAAGAATTTTTTTCGTGAATTTAACAAATCTCTCTTTATATGTTATTGTGTAATGACATAAACAGGGTACGTCATGTCAAAGCAAATCTAAATACTAACTATTAATCATCAATTATGAGTTTTTAGATTTTTTTCAAAGATAATATAAATATTTATAGACCAAAAAATACAGTCAAATAACTCTTTTCAGAACAATATCTAACCAGTTTAATTAAAAAACCATAAGATTTAGCTTATGAGAGAACCTCTCCAGATGTAAAAATCGCTTTTCATTTGAGAGTATTATCATTAGATAGACCTCAGTAAATAGTTGAAAAGTCCATTAGGGTTTTGATGCACAGTGTCCGTAGGCTGAGATATTGGCTTCTCAACTTTGGCCGGAACCAGTGAAAATACGAGATTTTCAATTTATTATGAAATTTATCATCTTTCTTGAAAACTTATTACCTCAAACGATGAGTGTCATATACAGCCCATATTGTTTCCGCAACAAGCAATCATGTTTATAAGGATCATCTAAAAGTTTTGTCTCGCTTACATAATTCCTAAGATAAAGATTTGAAATATTTATGGCTACAACAGTCAAATATTACAACTCTAATCCATGTCATCTTTTTTTGATGAAACCGACCGCTGACCACGGTTTCAAAAATAATCGCCATTCCGACCGATTTTCTCCTTTTTTTCATTGATTTTTCGATGAAATTCATATTTTTTGCTTTGAAAATAACGGTTTCTATCGAGAAAAGTTGAGTTTGACACATCACAGTGAATTATTTCAGATAATGCAATAATATCACTATTGGTTAATATCTTGGCCAATGGCTAATATAATAGTGTTATTTTTAATAAATCCTGAAATACGAAAACTAGACTAAAACCAGCGATGCAGCTGACACAGAGTGTGGGTGAGATGTGGGTGTGAGTGTGTAATTAAGAAAATCCACACCCAAGGTCACTCCATCGATGGTTTCTGAATCTCTCAGACATTCACTCTTAAACTATATACTTCATTCTTATAGTCTTTTCACATTAAAATGAATTTTCTGAGCTTATTTGTCTACGCATCAAATTAGATTTCCGTGAAATTTTTCATAACCACTTGATTTGAATTGTCCGAAAATAGGAACCTATCATTCATGGAACTTTCTTAAGAATTACAAATAAAATCGAACTAATTAGCATACAAATGTGTGTTTTTTTCGCATAGAACTTCGATGTATTTCAAGCAATTACGTTCGGCATAATGAAAATGTTTAGTACATGGATTAATCGCAGAAGGCGGATATTACTTGAAAAAGTACCATATAAGCTAGTACATATAACATCAGGATATGATATATGAAAGAGGTACTATTGCTTCGCACAAGCACTTAAGTTGGTTTTTTCCCGGTTCTGTTCTTTTTCATCTAGTGGATTCTCTTTCTTTTTTCTCTGTTCTGTTCTTTTTTCTCTGTTCTGTTCTTTTTTATCTAGTCGATTCTCCTTCTTTTTTCTCTGTTCTCTCATTTTTCTTTCTTTTTCTTCTCTCTTATTTTTCCTTCTTTTTCTTCTCTCTTATTTTTCTTTTTTTCTATATAAGTTGGTAAAATAGGCGATGATATGTCACAACTCTTTTCCACTGGTTCGTATAAAACATTTAGTTAAAATTGATTTAGTGATGGATAATACACATTTTCTATCTTTTTATTGAACAATGTGTATCGTAAAGAATTATTGCAATTTCAATATTCTTGATAAAATTCTTTGGATTGGTTATATTATTTTGACTCTGATAGTAATAGTTAAGAGTATATTTTTCATACGTGATAAATTTATGATTACCTTGATAATAAGTTTTTTCAAGGTCTCATCTTCCACATTGGCATAATCAAGAGATTGTCTTAATACTAATCTTCTTTTTTTTTGAATATGAATGATCACAAATAACAAGTAACGTTCATCGGTCTCTGATTCACTTGACCCTAAACTGAAAGTTCATGGGATCGAATGCTAGGAAAAGCATTTGTTATATGATTACAAGCAGATTTGTAGTACGTATTCTGCTGTTGAAGATAGAACGAGGTCAATAGGATGAATATGATCAGTTTGATTAAGTGATAATAATTTCAAGAAAAAAAGTCAATGTAATTCCTTTTTAATTGAAACGTAGAACAAAATAGATCTATTCTATTTGTTGATAAAAGTCCTGGTCATGCTCATCACACTGTCCATGAGAGTGAAATAGGCTAACAGATCAAAATATCTCTCATGCTCTGAGACGTTCAAAGACTCGGGTTATTTTGTTTGTCCGCACGTATTTATGAGGAAACACGCGGAGGCTCACTTTGATCACCATATACTTCAACAGACATTATTTTTCGTCTTTGATAAAAGTTAATATTCTGTGGGGTTCGATGTTATCCGATAGCATAGGTCAAAAGTCTAAAATGGTCTCTTATCCTAAGCACTTGAAATTCTTATTGTTGTAATCCAAAAATTAATGATGCAAAGCTTCAGAGCCACATCTCAACTACTCCGTCGCTGTCCATGGGAAGCGAGATGAGGCTATTCAATCTAAGTTTCTCCCGAGACTGTTCATGACTGGTTGATAGTTATACTGCACTAGAACCCAGAGGTATGAGATCGGGAAATTCAAAATACCAAAGTCAACAACTCTGACCTCTTTGTCCTAAAATTTACTACACTGTGGTACGAAAATTCTCATAGCCGCACCGCAAGAGTCTAACACATAATGGTCGTAAAATATACATGGTAGAAAGACCATCTAAACCATCATCGACTGTGACAAATACCTTAGCAACGACGCCTTTTCTCATCACAGGCTGACCAGAAATGCAAATAGAAGGGAGGGACAACAGCACTTTCCCGTTTTTGAGATGCATTTACGGAGTGACTCTTCTAGTGCCATTCGCTACTCTCCTTCGGAGTCGGTAAGTTCAGACGCGAACTTGAAGCTCTCTGTACGCTCTTTTTCGAGATATCACTGATTTTGCTAGTTGTTAGAAATTCAATCAAGGTGAAGATCAATAGCCTCATCATGTTTAACATTTTAGTCCTAAAGGGATTGCACTAAACGCTTTTTGCTAGATCTTTACGGATCTCAGAGATCGAAAATACGATAGAGTACATTTTAATTCCAAACAGAAAACTTCGTATCCCATTCATCAAGCAAGTGCGTGAATGCAGAGAGCGACATGTAAAAATATTCATCATAGTCTTTGACAACGGCCCAAAATCCATCTCAACACATTGATGCGTATTTAATATCTTTGAAATATCTTGCATTTGAGATCTATTCAAGTTTCAAAATGAGGGCCGAAAAAACACATCACCACAAATGGACTAACAGAAATTTTTATCCAATGAAATAAAATCTTGACGTTTAATCAGTTGGTTCGAAATTCCTTTTCCGATATACAGATGTTTTTCACCCATTTGTTTACACATAACTTAGTTCTTATGTAGCAGAAAGCTCCTCGAAAACACATAGGAGCATTTTTTTAACCTCAGTGGAACTGTGAAATAACATTGCCGATTAACCATTTCACAGATCATGAGTTCAAAATCGGTTGAGAATGGCCGAAGAGAGACAGACATTGAATTGTTTACAAGGCTCGATATAGAAAAGCGAGCAAGAAAAGCAAGAAGCGCGAAAATGATCAGTGAAGAGACAAAGAGAGGATATTTTTTTATTCAATGAAATAAGATATTTAATCAACAGGCACACTGGTTTAAAAAATATGTTGCGGACAGACAGATAGACAAATGATTTATTTACCATCTGACAGACCCTAGACATTCAGTCTAGAGAATTGTGCTTATTGGCATCGTTTGGTACGATTTTATATCAATCTCGAACGGATTTCTGAGCAATTAATTGAGATTTTGTATTCATATAGCGCATTTACTTGTCTTAGTTGTTCAGTATATTTGACGTTACATTTTGTAAATCATTTACAAATAAATATACATTATTGTTAAATAAAAGAAACTATTTATTGTTTGAATGAATTATTTAATAAATAGAAGACAAATTTTGATTTAATTCACATGACATTTGACAGAAAGTATTTATATTAGTAATTGTCATAGATTAGTTTTAGTGAATTCATTTACAAGGTTCTTTGATTTTGAATAGGAGTGTTATACTTTATTTTTTGTTTTTCTTTATAATAAAGAAATTTTTTTTCAATGAGAACCTAATTTTTAAATTTTACCAAGTAGCTCACAAAAAATTATGATACCATATATATAGAAATAAAATATACAGAAAAATTTTTGTGCATATATTCTTTCATGTATAAGCTTTAGTTTTTAATAATATCACATGTGAAAGTGATGTTGATGATGAGAAACAATATTAATTAATATATCCTGTTGTTATACTCGCTATTTACCTATTTATCTATCATAAAAAGAAATCTTTCTTTATTCTGTATTTTTGAAAATAAAGAATCCATTTATCTTTATTTAATAAAGTAAAGATAAAGTAACAAACCTAACCTTGAACATCTAAATTATTTATTATTCTTTCGAAAAGAAAAACTAAACAAAAAACTGATTGATTGTTGAATCTGAGAAAATGATTTATTGATTTGAACAAAATAAAGTCATAAAATCATTTGTAAATGTAGAGTAGATTTCGATCATGAGAAGTAAGTGCAAAGATAAAATCGATCTTGATCCAGATTTTTGACCAATCTATGGATGAAACAGTTTGAGTAAGGTGCACGCAGGGCTAAACTCAAGTAACCTTTTCTTCGTATTTTTATACATGGTTCGATAGAGCTTGAGCTGCTGATTAAAAAAAAACCTGAGTTTTAGTTTTTATCAATAGCGTTTTCAGGTGAAAGAAAAAATCCAAGAACCGATAAGAAATAGTTTGTTTCGCAAAAAGAATATTATTTTCAGTTTTTGGTGATTTTTTTCTTCTGTTCTTTTGTTCTGCTTTTGCCATGACCTGTCTAATTCGAGTTTGAAAATAAATGAAACTTCAACTACATAAGATCACTTCGAGAATAAACGAAAAAATTCCAATAAGGACTTTCCTGTTAGTACGGTCAAAAAGGCCAAAGATTAATTGTTTTTTACTTGAAAATCTGTTTACAATTCCACCGAGCATATTTAAGCGTCAGCTACCTACTACATTTCCCATTACAACCAAACTACAATTTGTGATTTTTCAAACACCCAATGCTTTTCCGCTAAACTAGATAAGGTTTTCTTTGGAGTGTCAAAGTGGAAATGCATACGGCCGAGACAGTGATCCAGAAGGCCTTGCGTCAAAATGAGGGTGTGGGCGAAAACAGTGACCTTGAGGGTGTAGCGCAAGAATGAGGGTAATGGCATTAAGACCTTCATGGCGCGTGCTATCTCGATGTTCGGAGACAAGAGTGTAGTTCGGTCTTTCCTTTTGGTCCCCATGTGTTCTTTGTGCCGATTATACAGATTTTGCTACACGCAAGCTACCCATGTAAAAATATTAGGAAAAATTCAGAATAATCGACTTTATTCTGAATTTTTCCTAATATTTTTACATGGGCATGCAAGTCTTTACTTAAATTATTATTATAATTGAGATAAAAATTTATCTTTGGCTTCGGCTATTTAAGTGCCTAGAAAGTTTGGAAAATTTGAGTTACTTTCGAACTCGAATTAGGCAGCTACTCCTTTTTTTTCTTTCATTGTCTTTGTCGAGAAAACCCATTTTTACTATATTCTGAGCCAAATAAGTAGAACTCTGCCCATAATTCTCAATTTTCTTCATGAAAACTAAGCTTTTATGTAATAAAATTATCATATTCGAAATCAGCATAAAAACTAAGTCGATTGACGTATATTTCCAAACTTTTCGTCACCTTCCGTTTTTGATAAAAAATTCGCTTACGATTTCGGATGAGGACTCGAAAACTGAAGTCATTGGAAACGATAAAAGTACATATTCATCGACTCAGTTTTTTACGATGATTTCGAATATGATAATTTTATTACATAAAAGCTTAGTTTTCATAAGGAAAATTGAGAATTATGCCCAGAGTTCTACTTTTTTGGCCCAGAATATAGTAGAAATGGTTTTTCTTGTGAAAGACAACAAAAGAAAAAAAGCTTTTAATGTAATCTCTGCGGCATTAAAATGTGAAACACGACAGAATTGTTCGTTTTGCTACGTCTGTAAGACATCACTCTAACAGAAAGGAGAATATCGATTTCTTTTATTTAAACTATTGAAATCTTTAACAGACGTCGAGTTTCTAACTGGATCATGAAGTACTGACAGCAACAGTAGTCGTTGCTTCTGGAGCGTTTGTCACGATCTTCGATATAAATTAGCAATATCTGCATGAATCACAAAGTTAGTCAATTTTAAATCCCTGAAGGGGGGAGGAAGGGGTCCAAACTTCCTCGCTATATATTTCAACACTTCTTTGCAGTCGTGTTTCACAAAAGAGCAATACGTACTTTTGTGACTGATACTATGATGAATTAAATTAGATAACATATTTGACTTCATCACCTTCACAAAAGAACTAGGCAAATTTATAAAAATGACCTATAGGCATGCGAATACCACCAACTCGGATCGCCATCATCATCAGAGTTTTCGGATTAGATTCAATTTAATAGCGTATTTGTACTCAGTTTTTAACGCTGAATCAGAAGAATCAGTTGCAAAAGAAGAACACAAGAATAGAAGAAAAAATCGTCAAAAACTGAAAATAATATTTTTTTTGTGAAACAAACTACTTCTCGGTTTTTGGTTTTTTTCCACCTGAAAACGCTATCGGTAAAAACTAAAACTCAGGTTTTTTTAATCAACAGCTCACGCTCTATCGAACCATGTATAAAAATACGAAGAAAACCTTACTTGAATTTCGCCCTGCATGCATCTTACCTTTTTATTTCTAGCTTATCCTAATCCAATATTCTTCTTCATTTTAATCGTATTTTAACTAAGAATTTGTTAGGAATAGAAATTAAAATAGTATTAGTTGACCAATATTATGACGATTGTATTCTTGAGCAAATGATTAAAAATATATTTCTTCACACGATCTACTATCCTAATCACATCCATCATCTTTTATAGATTATAGAAAAAAAATGGTTGGTTTCAATTTACAAAACAAAGAATCTGTCAATTCTATGTATATTTGTTCACATTGTTTATTGTTACTTCGAGACCCTTTTCAACTGACTGATTGTGGCCATCGTTTCTGTCAGTCATGTATTAATGAACAAGAAGGGTAAATAATGTATATTCTCCATTGATTTTTTTTTTATTTTTCATCTTCTGTTCTAAAGCGATATGATCATATGTTCGGAATGTCGTGAGAAAACATCTCGAAAGAAAGTAAGATCTTTTTTTTTCTTTTTATTTAAAATTTGTTTTGCTTTTAGTTAATAGCTGATCGAGGTTTTAAAAATGATATGCAGGCTTTGCCAATTGTATGTTCACTTTGTAGTTGGACTGATGTATTGAAGAATTATCAAGTAAATTTTTTTTTCGCTCTACTTACTTATTCATATTGATTGCATTCATTTTCAAGGATCATCTTAATCAAATTCACCCAAATCCAATATGTGATTATTGTGGAGAAAAATTTTCTTCAATCAATGATCTCGATCGACACAAACAATATGATTGTGAAAAAATCACTGTTTATTGTTCTTTAAAAAAATTCGGATGTGAAGAAATGGTACATTCATATATATTTTCGTCTTTTATATAATAAAATTTCTTCTTTAGATTCTTCGTATCAATCTTCGTCAACATTATCTCAGTGAACACCATCAAAAGACATTAATAAATATTGTTCGTCATTTGATATCAACATTACCAAATATTACGTATAAACAATCCGAAATCTCGTCACAAATGATAATCGATCTTCCTCATACGACAGAAAACAATACAATTCAATTACAAGAATTCGATGAGATGATTAACCTTCTATCAGGTGGTATTGAAACATTAAGTGATGATATACAACGTCTCTTCACTGAATCTATTCGTCATAAAAATGTATTAGATCCTTTGGCACAAGACATACCAATACTGAAAATCTCTATTCAAGAACAGAATGCTTTTCTGGATGGTATGAAAATAAATCAACAAGTTCTTCAACAAGATCTTGCATCAATGGAACAAAAACTTAATGCTATGAAAGCAAGCTCCTATGATGGAACATTTATATGGAAAATAACCAATGTACAAGAAAAAATGGGTCAGCATACTTTTTCATTTAGTTGAAGGAACTTTTGTTTTCCTATGAATCAAAGCTGATCATATCAAATTTGTGTTGATTTAAGAGAAGGTTATCCTGATTGATTTTAATTTTCACTATCTCTTTGAATATTTTTCAGGGCATGTATTCCATAGTTTTAATGCGAAGAAATGACATTATAATCAACGTCGATTGAAAAGAGTTCTCGTTTAGTAGACTTGTCTTAGAGCATGCGAATTATATAAAAGGTAATAATCATCTTTACTGGATATATGAAACTCATTTTTAGAACTTGAAAAGTTAATTTTTCAATCAGAAAAAAAAGATTTTTAGTAGTTGTCTATATTTATTAAGTTTCCAATTTTTATTAATAATGGTTGAAAATCATCATTAATTATTGAGTAATTGTCTGAATGGTTATCATAATTTATATTGCTGTTCATGCAGATTTCGTTGATAAATATTTTTTTATATTTACATGTAATAACATACTATAATGTTTAAGAAAATAATATTTGATAACTGTTTATCACGATTTTAGATGATAACGATGTAAAGTATTGCGTTGATATTTGCTCGATCAATGATGTTCTGCTTGTATCTGCCATCAATAGAGATAAATATTGCTTAGATCCCTTTTCCAATTAACAATGAAGCGTCGCTGCTTATGTGTTCCAGAATATATAAATATTCAAAAGATACATTTAGAGTATGAGTAAGTCATTTAGAAATTTTTAGTTTTTTATTTGTTTGTTTAGTTGATGCTCAATCTGAAAGGCAAACATCGATTTATTCTACACCATTTTATTCATCCTCGACGGGTTATAAAATGTGTACTCGTCTCTATTTATATGGTGATGGTAATGCTCGACGAACACATATGTCATTATTTTTCGTCCTTCTGCGTGGTGAATACGATGCTATCCTAAAATTTCCATTTCATTATAAAGTGACATTTTGTCTTTATGATCAAAGTGGTCAACAACGTCATATTCTTGATTCATTTCGACCAGATGTCAAATCAACTAGTTTTCAACGACCACGATCAGACATGAATATTGCTAGTGGTATACCAAAATTTATTCCTCTAACAATCATACAACCTGATAATAATCCATATGTTCGTGATGATACAATGTTCATCAAAGTGATAATTGATTTTGATGATATGCCAAAGACACTTTTGCCTTATGTATTAAATCTTAATCCAGGTATACCCACTGAAATTCAACAAAAAATGATTCAACAAGAATCTGCGAGACGACAGCAACAGCAAACGTCTACGTCTCCAATAGCAAACGCTGAGACAGATCAATCTGTGAAAGTGAATTTACAGCAGGCCAATGCGCTCTTGAATATACCTGCCAACATGGATAATAAACTAAGTGATCCAACGAACAATACTATAAATCGCATCGCAGACTGAAACAAAGAAATTTTATTCAAGATAATATTATATTGTATATTAAACAAACACGAAAATTCTACAGCATAAATTATATAAAAACTGTTTTCATTTGAGCAAACCTCAAAAACTTTTTTGTTGGCCGGTTTTTGATTATTTCTTCTTCAAATAAAAGCTCTTCAAGAAACTGTTCAACTATCCAACCGCTTTCTGAGTGAAAACCAGTTGATTATAGGTTATCAATAGTGCTGATTTCGAATATCATTATTAAAACAACAAAAAGTGTGGGTGTGGGTGGAATGTGGATGTGTGGTGTGGGGTGTGGGTGTGTCGGTGTTAGTGTGGGTCCTGATATTCTCTTTTAACGCACTCATCCATACCCGCACTCACATGCATACGCACACCCCACACCCATCCACAATGAGCAAGATGATGAGCGTTAATATAGATGATGGTTCGGTGGAAAAGGTGAACTAACCTGCTCATTGAATGACTGAGCTTTTTTACTATGTTTGTTTGGATCCATAGCAATTGTATCCAATTTCAACTTTAGTGTCCAATAAATATTGATGGGGTTTTGATTTTATTATGGGGTGATGAAATGATGACATATAAGTTTGTTTCGTGCTGACAGCGGAGATACGTAGTGTAGGGAAACTGATAGAATTCGCAGGTGTTATCTGTGAGTATTGCAGGTGACTGAAATGTTTGGAAGGAGTTTCAACTTTTTGAAGGATGCAATGAGCTTTTAATTTAGAGATGTCGGCTACAGTTTTGATGTCTTGCATCGATGGTTGTTCTGTTGATGTATAAGAATGTTGATGTTTATATCTGATTTCGACTCTGATTGATGTGTGTGCTATTGTGGAATGATAAAAGTGTCGTAAAAGATCATACGTTTTTAGACAAATCTTATGCTTTCATGATCGGTAATGGAAACGTTGCAATGAGGATGAATTCCTTTTTGAAGGTGTTGGTTTGGATTTGAAAGCAACATGCTTATGTTTTTAGTGGGTTGAGATTGTGGAAGTTGGAATGGCGAGTGATTAATCAGGAAAAGAAAACATTAATATATGTGAGTGCAATAGACTAGCATCTTCTTGCTGAATGGTCTATTGATTCTTTGGTTAGTACCACAGCTGAGGAAATCATTGGAGGAAAGGACTACTTTTTCTCATAATGTGAATTGAGTTCTAGTTAAAAGAAAGAAGTATTCAGGATCTGTATAATAAATTATATTGAAAAATTGAAATTTCTGTTGAGATTTGTAAAGCGATTGATTCGATGAAACAAAGCCTCGGGTGTGGGTGTTGATATGGGTGTCGATGTGGGTGCTGACCTTCCTCTTACCCATCACCACACCCACACCCACACTGTTTGACGACGTCTTTCAAAACAATGTCCACATATATCATAAGTTGGTGATGTACATTTTAAACAACGATATCAATCAATTTGACGAATAGGTTGCATTTCACATACAGCTCATTTAGCATCGTGAACATCACCATCATCACTAGTATCATTGGATTCAGATTTATTGAGTAATTATCCTAGAACACTCATCAATAATAAATCATCCAGATGCTCGGAACTTTTTCCTGAAGAAAAATCTGCAAGAGATATGAAATGATAAAAATTCTTTCAAAGAATATTTTTATCTACTTTTACCATGATGCTTTAGTTTACGAAGTATAAATTTGTGTAGCATAGATTCACAATGTTCTTTTGTACCTAGCATAGATAAAGTATATATTTTAAAAGTTGATTTAATTTTTATTTTATTGTATTGATTTTAAATTTTAATTGTTTAAAAGAAAAAACATTGTTAAATTAAAGCATTGAACTCAGGTAAAAGACTACGAGTTGATTCAGATGGAAAACTACGGGAAATCAATAGAACTCGACAAAAGTATGTCAAGTTGAATAGTTTCCGAATTTTGCCGTTGCTTCCCGTTCAACTTCTTCTTCTTTGCTGTGAGAAATGACCAGAAATTATTGAAAAAAGTCTGAAAATTTCCGATGCAAAATACTGTTTCAAAGCTCTACTGATTCTTGGCATGCTGAATTTCAACTAATTATAATGAAATTTCAGTATACAACAATGTGATAAATATATTTTACATTTTTATTATTTAATCGATGAGTTTTAAAGATCGGCAAGTTTAGTTTTAATTGCATGAACTTTTCAAATAATTCTTTTGATAGGAACTAATCTGTTTCAACAGTTTGCTTCTTGGAATTGAGTTGTCCGAACAATTTTTGTTGTTTTTAGAAAGCTCAGTTCCGTCACCGAATCTATCGTAGCAGATCTTGTGATATGATCTAATGTGTTTTAGCAGTTCTTTCGCTGGCATGAAGCTGGTCGACAGCTAATCAATTGGCGGTATTATTTATTCCAGCTTTTTTTTTTGTTTAAAATTCTCTAAACTATGATCTTTTAGACAAACAACATCGATTCGATTTATTCATCTATCAACTCATATACCATTTTATGCATGCCTATATTTGTCTATCATTATACATATAAATGAATGCTTATTTATTTATATTCTAATCTATTTTTAACTATCGAGGTTAAGATTTTTTGTAGAAGAGCTTCTTTTAAACAAATCTATAAATGATATTGTTGTTTCAGAGAGATTAAAATTTTCGATCGTAGAAAAAAAACCTATTAGCGCAATCCCTGCGGACTAAAATGTGAAACACGATGTAGCTGCTGTAGTTAAAGACAATAAGATTGTTTTATTCAATATATTTTGGGAGGCATTTCTTTATCATTCTTTTACTTTATCCTAGAGAAATGCAATAAGAAAGTAGTTCATATATTATAACCAGAATTTGTTAATATGCGTTTTGTAAAGTGAGCAGAGAATATTCGAATTTCTACCACTCTACTTCAACACTCCTTTTAGATCATATTTCACAAGTAAGAGACTTATTTATTTTACGATGAGCAAGAGCTGTTCTGTCAGGTTTTTCACCATCAATATCAATCACATAAGTAACATTATCTTCAGGATCTTGTGGTGATGGTAGACGAATATATTTTTGTGCGATAATTTCGATTTTTTTCCTGTTTTCCCATTTAATTGTATAATAAGGTTATTGTACTCGTTGTTCTTCTATATAACAATATAAAAAGTTAATTGGACTAGTTCGATTTTTTTCTCAAAAAGTTTATTAACTAGCGCCTCTCTTAGATGGTTCAACATGTGAAATTATACGACCGAAAAAAGATGAACTTAATAATAAAATTGACTGTGCACAAACAGACGTCTATAAAAGAAAGTCAAAGAAAAAATAATTAGTAATAAGAAAATGAAAAAAGAAATCCATGAAAACAAATAAGAATGAAAAGAAAAAAAATGTTTTCCTGCATTATATATTGTTTAATTCAAAGATTCTGATTCATATATTTTATCTGTTACTTATTCGAGCGAGACAATAAGGGACTCTATTACGATAAAGTAACAGCTGCAATTTGATAGGTTCGTAACTTCTAGGTGAAATGGGCTACATTTCATCAGTTTACATATAACGATGCCGCAAGGATTTTTTCTTAACATAGGTTTAGCCCATTGCTTTTTTTTTTTAGCATTATCGAATATAATGCAGTTTTCTTCTTTGAAACAGTCCTACAGAAAAAATATAAAAAATATTCTTCACAGTGACAGCTAGATGATTCATTGACTTCACAGTCACTATTTGTGTAGTTAAGCAATTATATCCAGACCTAGATCTGACAAATGATGTTCTTGAAAATGGCATCAGACAGAAATTTAAAAAAAAAACTTTCCTGCAAGTCGCATTTTATATAGTGAGAAATGCTTTGATAAAAAATTTCAACACAATACGTAAAGATAGATCGAATTTCCAGCTTGTTCATAGCTAATTCGTAACCTTCAAAAGAATCCGTATAACTTTATTATTAAAAGAGATAAAGACGTCGTATTGATTTCAAATTAAAACCAATACCGTTGAGTAGCTATTTATTGGAATGAAATTTTAAAATTTGTTTCCGTTCATTTCTCATGATCACTTTAATGCACATAATTATTACAATAAGTAGAAAAATATGACTCCAAGACATAAAGTTTCGCTTTTCTCAACACAAGAATCAAATATTAAAAAAATCTAGCTGAACGAAAGTTTAATCTCATTGTGACCTTTAACATATGAAAGTATATTGGTTTTATATCTTGAATTGTATGAAAGGAATTTGAATTTTTTTCCATTGAGAACCGTGTTTTGAGAAAAATAAATTAACAAATATAGAACTTGATGTTTTTATTCAAATTCTTTAAATTTTTGTGCAATATTTTGTGAATTCTAGATGTCAAATATTGAGAATAAAATATTTACTTTATTGAATGCTATTGCAAATAATAAATTAATCTTTCTAAAACTTAAAAAAAAATTCTCGAAAAACCTGAAGTAGAGCCAAATTTTTCTTCAATAAATCTATTAAAAGCAGGTCATTTTGGGACGAGTCATATTTATTCTAAAAGAGGAAACTTGAATGCATCTTTTTATGATAAAAGCTTTCCTTCCATATTCTTTCGAAAAATTGGCTTTTCTTAGAGGGTGAAAGTACCCTGTATTGTATACGACTATTTTGTCTTCTGCGAAAAGATAATGAATATTTTAGCGCAAACGCCTACTACACCTTTTTATTTCATGCGTTTGTTTCAATGGTTTAATTAGTTTTCTCTCAAAAGCAACTATTATATGTAATTTAACAATCATGATAAATAAATACTGCAGACCTATGCAAAAATTTTAAAAAAATCCAGGTGCACTCCAACATTTGCGGAGAGAAAGATTTTGCTCCTGCTCACATGCTTGGTTTACTTTCTATACAACCGTATGACTATTGTTCTTTAGTTTTACTTATATTATCATAAGAAAGCATTAGATTTAACTAATGACAAATAAAAATGACCATCGCAATTCTTTGAAAGCATATAGTAACTATTGTTTTTAATCAATATGAAAACATATGTAGAAAGATCAACATGTGATCTTACTTTCACACAAAATACAAATTCGTTCAACATTTTGTTCTTTAACCCTTTACGGCCGGATGTTGCCAAATGGCAACATTTTCCCCTATAGGGGTACGGCATTTTTCAAATAGCCGGCCGTAAAGGGTTAAAAAAGAATTTCTCTGATTTACATGATAAATTTCTTTTTTTTCTTTTCTTTTTAAACATGTTTTGCTCTTTTTTATCCCATGTCTTAAGTGTATCTTTTAACAAATAAATCGTTCAATTCGTCAGAGCAGCAATATATTTTTTTTCTATATATCACTCTTTACAATCAATGCCTTTAAAGCATGTTTTCTGAAATGATCAAAATTATGCATATAAATCGATTAAAAAATATAAAATTCAAGGCTTTTTAACATTTGAATATTATTAAAGATAAATTAAGTTAGACATTTATCAAGAAGAAAACAACATAATTAATCTTTTTTTTTCTATTTGAATATATTGGAAAGCGTAGCATGAGATAAAAAGTATGTAACGCTTAAGAAAAAACAACAATTATAATATGTGTTTGATAATGAGATACGCTTAAAACAGAAAAGTACTTTTATGATGATTTCCATGGAAATTTTTCTCCTTTGGTATCTTCAAATTGAACTTGATTTCTTGCATCAGTACAAACATTATCTCCTGAATCTCCATCAAGTAGAATTAATTTTGGAATTCCAGTAACATTATATTTCTTTCCTAATTCCTCTTTTTTTTTACGTTCTTTATAATCTAATACTAACCAAGGCATATCATTATAATATTCATTAAATGAATTTTCATCACGATCAGAACTGATAAATATTATTTCAAAATTTTTTTTTTCTGCATGTGTTTTATAAAATTCAACTAATATCGGAGTAAACTTGCGACATGGTGGACACCTAAGAAAGAAAACAAAGGAAAAAAAAACATTTAACAAAATATATAAAAGAATAAAAATTTACCAATGAGCACTGAAATAAAGGCCAATTATTTTGCCTTTATATTTTTCATCATTAAGATCAACTAATTCTTTTGATTTATTTAGAATATGACCATCAAAAATTTTTGCTACACCAGCCATGATAAGTACTTTTATCTTTGTATGAGCCTAAAAGAAACAAATTTACTAATGACTTGTCGCTCTTTTCTTTGCTACGCTTCTCTGCATTTCATTTCTTTTTTCATCAGTTACCTTGACACTACGACAAAAAAAAAGAACGAGAAAAAAACCATGTTGACTGGGTCTATGGGCTCCTTATTAATCAACGACGTTCTCATTTATACTCGTTTTATGTACTTCATAACGATTTTGTTTGCTTCAATTAAAGCAAAACACATTTTGTAAGAATGATCATATGGAATAATATCGAACAAATTAGAAGAAATTTATTTTTAGAGTTAACGAGAAAAATCCAGGTTGACACTGATGCGAACAATATATTTTTCTATTTCTTTCACGCTTCATAACTGAAGAAAAAAGAAGAAAAAGAAACATGAATACTGGTATAACTCGGTTTAGGTGAAGAGCAAACACAATTATTGTAAATACAAATCGAGCACTAGATAAAAAACACAGACAATTATACATATAATACAGAGGACAACAAAAGAAACACAACAACTTCATAAAACAATCATATAGGATCCGATAAGAACAAATACATAAAATAAAATATTGGTAATTGGATCATGTTTGTCGAATAGTTACCACCTGCAAAAACTTGAGTCACTTAATTACAGCATCTTGTTTCTTTAACCACGATTTAGCACACGCTTTCACATGTGCTATGGTACCCTGAACCTTCAGAAATCTAATGCAAATTTCATATGAACACATATGCTTTCTTATGGTTCTTCGATGTCAACTCTATTATTTTTTCTTTTCATGCTGTAGAGGTATCTAACGACGTATTGTTTGTACATTCCGTTGAATCACTTTTCTCTACACATACCATTGCATATATTTGTCAGTATTTTATTTAGGAAAGTGCGTTGATGTATGCTTTAGTGCATTCATTTGTGAAGATTCTTTTATGCGGTACATATGCGAGACCGTCAGGTGTGGGTGGATGTTGCTGAGTTCTGATTACAAATGGGTCGATTTCGTGAAGAAATCTGCGAATTAGCGAAATTACAGAAAGCCGAATTAGTTTAGGTAGTTCCCTTATAAGTCAACAAAAATTTGTGTTTTTGGTGGGTTTTCTGCAAGATAATCAAACGTGTGCTTGGATATTACAGAACAGATATTCGCCTTTCGATCATGAAATTTCATTCTCGTGTTTGGAGAAATATTTTCTCACTCGTCCTTATCGGGATCATCGCGAAAGAAAATAGAAAAAAGCTTTCGATGTATAAGGCGAGAAGGACTTTATAAATGCTGTGCTTCCTAGAATATTCAATATTTGAAGAGGTAAGAAACCATTCGTTTTACTAAATTCAGCTAGAAAACAATTTTATCGCATATACTTACTAATAACGCATTGACATAACAACCAAGTTGTTATTTTTATGCTTTCAAATATACAAATTTATAGATTTGAAGAAAAGAAATAAGTCTTACTTATCTTTTTTTCTAGATAGCAATGTGTTGTCAAATAATCTTAATAACTCGCCTTTGTTGTCGAAAGTGATTTTGATTAACATTTTCTTTTACAATTTAATACTTCACGAAATTATTCGTCATATTATTCATATTTCTGTTTGAGATGAAACACTATTGCTATCTTTTGCTTCATTCAGGATTACATATTTCTCTTAGATTAAAATATATTATACCAAAGTTAACAAACAAGTTTAATAAGATGTTTCTGTAATCAATACTTTGTTGCTGTATTGATTATCAGATTTGGAACTAAGAAATTTTGACTAGTAAAAAACACTATATTAAAATACATAAACTACTATTGGTATCATTATATATTCTATTCTTTTGACAAAATTTGTCTATTTATTTTTCGATCATAAAGTATAATTACCATTTTTGTGTGCTCGAACATCTCCATCGATCAGAAACCATGGTGGATAGTAATATTCACGTCTTTCACATCCAGATGGATATAGTTTATCATGAATCACTTCACCATTAGCAAGATAACCTGTCCACCATCCAAATGTTCCACCAGTTATGATTGAGTGTTCACAAAGTGAAAGTGCTATTAAATCATCACCAATGGAAAATGATTGTGGCGTAACAGTAATATTCGACCAATGACGAAATAGATTTTTACAATATGATTTATCATCACTTGCAACGATAAAATGAACATTGGAATAATGTGAAGTGTAATAATCAATAGCAGCAAACAAATATTGATCAGATGAAGAAAAATTCAAAGGAACAAAGTCTTTACGACGTATATGAATTCCAACCCACGTTGTCCAGTTTGATTGGGTTAGTTGTTTTTTAAATAATTGATGATTTTCTAATGAGAATTGAGGTTTGAAATGAAACTTTTGTTCATAAATTTTAATGAATAATTTCGAGACTTTCTCAAGTACAGGTTGTCTTGCAACAAATATACGTTGTCGAATATCGTCACTATATTTAGCAAAATGTAGATATGATTGCCAATAACCATGCAATTCGAGTATATGTCCTGGTGAAATTGCATTCGGACGTGTTAATTCACGAACATATTGACAACCAGCATGTTTACGTATTGTAGTCATTGGTTTTAAAGTATTGTGAATGATTGAGTTGAACATAATTGTTGAGATAAGAAAAGGAGAAAGATCAAGAATAAATAGGGCATGCACTTCATTGATTATTTCTGGTGTTATATACAAGTGACAAGAATGAAGACGAGCAAGACCATAAGCACTAGCAATCATAAACATTCGATTACCAAGACGACCTGAACGAACTTTCAAATATACGATACAGTGTTTTTGTTGTTGATGTAAGGTTGTTAACATAGATGTATGATTTGAACTAAGAAAGTTAATTTTTAATGTAGGTTTCATTATCATAATATAGAGACTAGCACAAATGATTGTAAGAATGACAAATAAAATCCGAATTGACTTGTGCTTTGTTGGTTGAAAATTATACTGATTCATAAAGTGTTCTTTTTTTTCTGTTAAAGTATTTGCCATTGTCTCAGCTTTATAACAATCCAAAGATAGATAAGATATCTGAAAAAAAAACATACTATAATCAACATATAGAGGAAGCATATATTCACTTATTTCTTTTCTCTAACTGCACCATCTACTAAAGACTATTTTTTGCTTCATTGATAAGTCTCTATTTTTGTCTCGTTTGTTAATGAGCAAAGCGTATTAGTTCTTAACGAAGTGTTTCGTCTCCCGTGAGAGACATGCAAAATTTATACATAATAGCAATAAAAGAAGCGGAAAATATTCATGTGATTAATGTTCTAATCAGCTTAAAAATGGCCGTCTGTGAACTTAAAAAAAAATCTCTTTTTCAAATGAATAAAAGACTCAATAAAGCGAAAGTATACCAGTTGAATATGTATGATTTGATGATTTTGTATTCTCAAAGTAAATAATTAAATAATAGTTCCATAAAGGAGGAAGAGGTTATTAAACGATCTAATCGGTTCACTCTCCCTAAATTGAGTTTATTATTTCCGACATAACCAATTCTGATGTCTGAGATTAGTTTTCGTTCGAAATTGTACAGTTAGACTTCATGCTTGTTGTGTGTGATTGACTCAAAATTTCATATGATCTGTACTTTATAGTCTCATTAAATGTTATGTTTCTATGAAAGTTTTTTCTCGCGTCTTAAACTCTTTTAATCTGACTTCTATCAAAAGAAAACCGTTTCTTTCTTCTCTTGCATATGATAGACGAGTACTTCAAAATATTGTTCTTTCTTTTTCTTTAAATGAAGGCATTCCTTCGTATTGACAATATAAGCATATCTATAGCAAGATTCTTCTTCTATTGTACTGTGAAAACAGCGATCTACTTTGAATTATATGTCATTTGACAGGCTTTGCAAAGCTCTATAATATGACAGTATAGTATGGAGCTCAATTTGTGGGCAAGACACTTCAGCCAAGCGCGCAATATTTATCAGAGCCAAAAGTTATTTGTTTTGAGTGATGATTGAGCGATTCTGGTCAGAATAACGAGGCTTTCTATCAATACAAATGATAGATTTTGAATCAACATCAAAAGCTGAGTCGACCTATACATGTCACGAAATATGTAGAGAACATTTATTTTTGTGGAAAAAATCAGGTGTTGTCTTCTCAAGGTTACGTCAAAAATATAAAGTCAGTCAAAACATGCTCTTTATTATGTATTCATGTGCCATTTTGGGTTTTTCTAGGCTTTTTAAATTTAGAAATTACTTTTCGCAGTCACTTCTGACTGATGCTTTTACTGCAAATTAAGCCTGAGGAGTTCAAAGCTAAATTTTTCGATAAAACTCAAAGTTCTCTACATATTTTGTAATACATCATTTTTAGATCGATCCAGTTTTTTTATGGTGACTTCAAACATATTATTTGTTTTTATCAGAAACCTCATTATTCTGATTAAAATCAGTCAAAAGTTAGTCAAAACGGACAATGTTTGGCTCTCATGAGCATTATGTCCTTGACTAAAATGTCTTGTTCACCAGTTAAGCTTCATGCGATAGTATAATGTTGTAGAACTTAGAAAAGTTCATCGAATCCTATATAATTCAAAGTAGAGTGTCATTTTGGTCACTAGATAGGAGAGACATTTTGCTATCGCTGTCTTCTGACTGTATTTATGAGGAAATACCGTCATCTACACAAAATATAAGAAATGAACAAGATATTGTCGTATTCATATATGACATTCGAAAGATGAAAGAAAGAGCTTTCATTTGATAGACGAGCCAAATTAAAGGAGCTCAAGAAGGAAGCCAAATAGTAGTGTATCTAGATGGAGGAACTAGAAGCGACACCGCCCTTCCACCGGCACGAAGAAAAACCTAATAACTATCCTGAAATTTGTATCCTTTTTCTAGCATATTACATAGTTCTAGAAATCCAGTTGGCGAGGAATAGGTATGCCTTTCACTCGCAGTAGAATTTTACTTGTAAAAACATATTCCTGTTCGAAATAAAAGGATGCGTATATGCATCATAACTAGCAATTACATCTATTATGAGTTTAGAATAATACATCATACAAATAATTTAGAGGATATATTGGTAGTAAAGGCAGAAACGAGTTTTACTGATTCGAGTTCAGTTCGGATTGAATTGAATGGAACCAAATCGAATTGTTATATAAAACTTTTATTTATAACAGCAACGAAAATATTTTGTAATTGATAATATCAGCCAAGAAAGACTATCGAAAATGACAGAATTTACTTTTACAGAAAAACTGCAAAAGTAAATTCTGTATAGACTATCTTTATGATGGAACTAACTGATATTTACATCGGCACTATTACATAGTGATATATACACCACGACCATTGAATGTTTTTCGTTCTTCGTATAGTATACATATAGGCTGTTTATAACTAGCGAACTATTGTTTCTACTATACGATGACATCATTATACATTCTTTTTTCTTTTTATCTTCCATCTATATGAGATAGATTGCAAAAGTGAATTTTGTCTTTTTCGATAGTCTTTCTTTGCTGATATTGTCAATTACAAAAGAAAATTTTTCGCTCCTGTTAAAAATAAAAAGTTTTATATTTCAATATTAAGTCGTTCATTTACTTATATATTATATTTCAAAATAACTATGGCAGCATATATGGACGCATTTCGATACTAAGTAAAGGATTATTTTCGATCTATTTCGTATAGATGGAAGATAAAAAGAAAAAAGAATGTATAATGATGTCATCGTATAGTAGAAACAATAGTTCGCTAGTTATAAACAGCCTATATGTATACTATACGAAGAACGAAAAATATTCAATGGTCGTGATGAATATATCACTATGTAATAGTGCCGATGTAATTGCACAATATCAGTTAGTTCCATCATAAAGATAGTCTATATAGAATTTACTTTTGCAGTTTTTCTGCAGAAGTAAATTCTGTCATTTTCGATAGTCTTTCTTGGCTGATATTGTCAATTACAAAACATTTTCGCTGCTGTTAAAAATAAAAGTTTTATATTTCAATATTAAGTCGTTCATTTACTTATATATTATATTTCGAATTGTTATAGTTCGATTCCTTGTCGATCTCTGATTGGTAGTACAAGCTGTATAAAGGAAGTATAAATCTAATTCGCGTTTAGAAATAATTCGAATTTTTCAAAAGTTGATTGGCAACACTGTAGCTAAAAAGCCATGATTTTTATTGTGAAGTCAGAAGTGTAGTAATTGAATATGAATCAAGCTGTTCGAGCCAGTATCGTCTGTTTAATTACTAAATAACCAAAATAGCAGTATTTCAGAATTTGTTTGCTCGGTATAAATTTTATTTCTAAATAGTAAATTGGTAATAGACTTCACTGCAGAAAAGGTGCTATACGGAACAAATGAAGTCTTCGTAGAAAATAGAGGAACAAGCATTGGTCGCGACTCTTCGGAAGAAGGCATTGTGGACGGGAAAAGAGGATTAGGAGCAATTGTTTCAATGATAGCAACTAATAACTTAATATTTTGTGTACATGTAGCTGGCATTTCATATTGGTTGTCTGCGTTTACTCCACCTCCGTTCCTCGAAAGACACATGGAAAATGAAGTTTTCGGCTGTCGAAAACGACAAACTTGCACAATAAAAAGTAGTCGTTCTAGTATAATGCTGTTTAGCAAAAATCAGACAACAATTTCTTTTCCATATACTTACTACAATTATTAACTATGCATTATACAAATCTACCATCAACTAACTAATCTTTAAGAGCCTGAAGCAGCGTATCTTCAATAATTTGTTTATAACTTTTGAATCCTTGCAGAAAAAAATCATGAGGGTGAAAATTAGACCACATTTTATTCTTTTTACTCGATATTGATCTTAATGTGCGAAGTATCTAAATGTAAAACCTTAAGAGTTTTACTGAAAAGTTCATAGTTTGGTTATAGTTAAGAACACATATACATATATGTCAAATATCCTTAAAGAATATGTGTTTTAGTAGTTTATTACTTGGAAAAAACTTCTTGTTAGCAAATAATAAATTAGTAAGGTAGCGATGCATATAACTCAGAAGAACTACAGTTTTGCATGTAAGAGAGACAAACTAAAATATATTTCTTAATCTAAAATTTTCAGAAAGCTATATAATCTCTAATGAGGATTGATTACATAGTTACATTGCTTTTAAACAAAAATGCCCAAACCCGAGTCAACAAACATTGAAGAAAATTTATCAAATTCAAATGTTCAAATTCGACACAAACCTAGTTGTGACATGTAAATGAGCTCACTGATGCTATGAAGTTTGTCACAAAAAAAACGAAATAACAGAAATAATTCGCGTCAGTTTATAGTATTTCATGAGTTTCAGCAATGTCTCCACGGTACTTTGCAGAAAAGTTTTCAAAAATGTTATGTGAAGTTTGAAATCACTCTGTAATATGTTCTGAAACATATTAAAATGAGTTTTCGAAGTGCTATTTAAAAGCTAAATCTCTCGATATTTGTAGTATGTATTGCAATTTGTGTTAGCTCTTACTACGAAAGTTATTCACATCTACTTACGTTATCTGTTTCGAACGAAAAAAAAAGATTCTGCCACTTGGTATGTTTTTACAAACGAGAAAATTACAAAAGTATGAAACAAATCATTTTATACTTTCGGACAACAGTCTTTTCCCGCTGTATATGCTTATAATGTCATACTTTGTATCAAGGTTATCACTGAATAATGATATAACATGAGAGTTTTATTAGTGTGTTTTGTACACGAAAATGAAATAACACTCAGAAGCATCTACTGCCTTTACCAAAACAGGAAACTTATCAAAACGACTTCACATAATAGTATGTCTGATATTAGACTGATGAGGATATGTTCGCAACTGATTCATGCTGTTTTCAATGATATTTTGTGACATATATGTCGGGAACAGTATTCTAAGAAGAATATTAAAAGAGTTTGTGCTGATGGAGCTTCCTTTGAAGGTTATGATCATTTTACTGATTTTCCACCTACTACAAGGTATATAGGGAAAAACTGAATAACAAAAGTTCATTCTGAAATTTTTTTCATATGTAGTCCTTCTAGTCATTAGACTTTACTTTCGGAATGCACTGAATTTACGGAGTACAATCGGAGTCCGCGAAGTCCATAGAGTAAGATGGAAGTACGAAAGTACTGGGCTATGTTGCCCCTCCTTGATTTACTCTTACTGGACTCTGTACTCCATTAGACTCTACGTGCTTCACTGTACTGTGGATATTCTACTGGAATCCGTGTACCGTAGGAGTACCAGAGTACGTTGTTTCCCCCTTGGAAGCGATCTCGTATCGAAACAGCCAATAAACACCTTGTTATGTGTAGAGCTCGGACATTTTCACTCTTTAGATCTAGTATAGATTATGTTACGGGTCATTTAATTGAATCTTTGGTTGACATTCAGAAACGAATAGAGTACATCAACATTATTTTGCTTATTCCTAATAGTCAAAAGCATTTTGTGAGGAAACGACTCATCATGTTAACATTTGAATGATTCAGGCTTAGTTTGAACAGACTATAGTCAACAATTAATAGAATGATGTACTGGTTATGTATATTATTTCAATACAAAGTATCCACGACGATGAATGCACGTAAAAGATATAAACATCCAATCAAAACAAGTCTATACTTTGCCGAAATGATTGTCTAAATCTCAATAGCCATATACCAATCACTGAGATTATTGACACTTGCACGTCAAAATAGGCCGATGTATCATTATTTGAGAAATGCTAAATGTGAGATGATGTCAGCTAACGAATATTCGTCTCGATAGGCATGCTGACATCAATAAGTTACGATTAAAGTAGTTGTTCCTTATGCAATTTCGATTAACTACGCTTACAATTTTTAGCCAGATCTGTGAGAATGTGTACTGGAAAAGAAGACCCACACACACATTCATGCTTGAACGCCAGAAAGCTACATTGAATGTGAAGGTGCAAAGAGTTCCAGAAACTTCAAGAGACATTTCAACATCCATAAAGTCTGCTAATTTCTCTTGACAAGAAATGAGAGAAAAGAAATCCTCCTGTATCGAATGAAATAATCACATTATTGTTATCCGGCAGGTGTGCAACCCATCAGTAGCACATTATGAGACTGTTTGCCTCTGCAACTCATTTTGGGTCATAGTCATCGTCCACTCGGACCGCATATTGGCTTTTAGATATTATGCATATCTTCATATGAATTTTCTATGCAGAGGAATTCATTGAAACACTTGCATACAGTATGTAGACATGGTTTGGAACTGCAGACACAAATATGCACGATGAAATAAGTTTGGCTTGTTTTTTTTTGTAAAAACAAGGTTGATTCAGTTCCAACAAAACACTAACCAATCCCGTCTCTGATAAATATGGAGGATAAACTTCTATTTTTTATTGTGATTCAAATAAGTTAGTACTACATGCTTTGATTTTAAGAAAAAAAAAGATGCCTTACTAATATGATTCCTCGGATTATACTGTTCTATTGAAATAAATCAATAGACGATAAGAACTTTTAAAAGAAGAACGACTCTGATATCTGTAAAACAGATGGAAATCTCTATCATAAAACTTTCACTATATATAAAACATGCATTTAATACACGAGAATCTCTATCTGAACTCATACATCATTTTTCACCTTATTATTTAGGCATATAGAAAGGACCTACAAGAAACAAAACATAGAAAAGAATTTTGTTTCATTACGTGTTTCCGCTGATTTACGACGATTTTACTGGATTTCAATCATACAACTGGATATTATCGAAAAAATCCAATAAATGAGTTTTTTCTTGAAACTCAACATATAAGTAGATCCAGTTGTCCTAAAAATATCTATTAGAACGATTATTTTCTTCGTAACACATTCACGGTTCTAAGAACCAATTATACACAATATTCCAAGTCAAATAGTTTTTGTTGAATTTTCTTGTTAATACACTTAGTCCTCCAGTACAATAGAAAATGATATCTTCTCCTTTAATCTGATGATAGTTTTTCAAACTAAACATATGTATAAAAATTTGCATATCGTTCCTGCTATTTCGTCGGTGAGTTTTAAACTCAAGCCGAATAAATCTAAATCTTTTTTTCATTAGTTAAAAAAAATTTTATTTAGCCAATATACATCATACAATCGTGTTTTTCAGTTTTGGTTATTTTTTTCAAGAAAGGCCACACACACACACATACAACAAAAAAGAAAGAAAGAACCCAAGAACTTGAAGAGGCATATTAACAATAGCAAAATTTTTCCTGTTGAGTACACCAAACATTTATCAAGAAAGAAAAAACCATCCTATTATCTTTATCTATTCACAACGTTGGGTGTATCCAACAGAAAAAAAAATATAGAACAATGAAATACAATATTTCATGCTCAACAAAGAGATATTTTGTTTTCTATATAAATACTAGTCAAAAAAATTTTGTTTTGAATAATAAGAATGAATGTATAAGAAAAAGAAAAACAAATAGACGGGGAAAATATGAGACAAAAAAAAATTCACTCAAATCAGAATATTGTTGTCTTTTGCTTTTGATATCATAGAAAATTCACATATAATGACTTATAATCAAATAATGTTCAACTTTAAACAAGTTCATATAAATTAAAGGAAAACAAAAAAGAAGAATATTTTTGACTAGGGTTTAACAATCGCTGGTTGTTGTGAAGACATTGGTGATGTTGGAAATTGTGGAAAACCATGAGTAAGTGTTGCTAATAAACTAAAATCAAATAGAGTCATTAATGATATGTTGTACAAGAATTTTATTCGAGAACTATAAGCCAATACATCATCGGTGACGACGACAACAGAAGATTAACTTAGAAACAAGAAATCAGACGGTAACATTTGGAAAAACTGATTTTGAGACGTAAATAAAGTCATTTTTATTCAAATCAAAATATTTAATAAAGTCTAATGTTAAGACCTCTTCTAAAAAAAGTAACTTTTCTCCAGAACAGTCCTCGCAGCGGTCCTGATTTCCTGATTTTTCGTAGTCGTCCTGATTCATCCTGATTTTGGTACAAGATCCTGATTTCCTGATTTTTGGTGCTTTTCGAAACTAAATAATTTCTCTAGAAAATTTCGGTTTAGTATCAGTGGAGGCGTTACAGAAATTCTGTCTTGAATTGATGAAGATGCTATTTTTTCAATGATCGTGTTGTTCATCTTGTTTGAAGAATAGATAAAGTTCTTTACGAACTGAAAAATGTCGGTGAATATATGAAAAAATTCATCTTTTTTTTTTTTACAAGATTCATACAAAATCTTGTATCATTATATAGTAAGAAAAAAAAGAAAAGACAGGCACAAGTTAGTTAGTTAGTAGATCTGGAAGTCGAGAGTCCGATGAATAATCAACTCTCTTCGTTGGATTGCCGTCGACGAATCTCACGAATGAACTTCTCAAGATGTCCCCTTGCTTTTGACCCGATATTTTGGCTATATCTTGGGACCTCGGGGCTGGAATAACCTTAAGTTGGCTCGTTTGCCTAGCCATTTGGACTTGATTTATCATGGATTCTGGACTTATGACACTAGGTTATCTGGCACAGCAAATATGTAGATTTCGCGCTGAAATTTTGTCTATAAATAAATCTAATGGCCACAAGGATACCTTAAGAGGTTGAGGCAAAACGAATACATTCTTGAGATATTTAGTTTTCAAAAAACTGCCTATTTCTCAGAAAAAAATTCACAAAAATCGGAATATTTGGATATTCAACATCTTAAGAAGGATGCATTCGTTTTGTCTGAATCTTTTAAGGTATCTTAGTGGACATTAGATTTATTTATAGACAAAATTTCAGGTCGAAATCCGCATATTTGCTGTTGCAGATAACCTGACCTCATAGGACTAAAATCCAATAAAGTGGTCATAACTCAGTCCTAAAGACTCAGGCAAGCGAGCCAACTTAGGGTTATTCTAGTCTAGTCCAGAGAACATCGTTGGGACATCATGACGATGTTTCAACAATGTCTGCTTGGAATTGACGATTTCTGTTGACACTCGACCTTCTAGAACGAAATATTTGTTGATTTTACGATTGCCTATCGACGAGCTGGAAATCATCACAATGTTTCAGCGTTTTTGTTTTGTTATTTCGCGCTTTGTTTAATTGTTTCACTAAGAGTTAAGCTAGCTATGTTACGTGATTGTTATGCTTTCGAAACACTGAAGCAATGGGAGGACGATTTTCTCTTAAAATTCTATGGGGTACCGATTTCCTGTGGGAAATGGTACGACTTCCTATTTTAAGGATGTTGTCAACTGCTGGAATAGGGTAAAGAATGAGTACCGTTTGACATTTCGTAATTCCTATTGCGAAATGATGTGCACTTTCGATGAATAGTGCCTATGTTTTGAGAATCCTGATTTATTCGGTCAAATCCTGATTTTTTTCTTGAAAATTCCTGTCCTGATTCCTGATTTTGCATACTAGGCCGCTGCGACCCCTGCCAGAATCATCGGAATTGAGATAATTTCATGGAGAAATATACCTTTCATCTACTCTCTCATATGTGACAAAAATTTTTATTCGGCATCTCTTTTTTTCCAAAAACTTTGGAAGATTTTCCTCACCCTCTATTCGAAAAACAGGCCGTTTTTACAAAAAACTGAAAATCATTTTTCGGTTTTCTCAGAACGTGGGTTCAACGACGTATCTCCAGCAGAAGTCTATCTCAGTAAGAGATAAAGTCAAATATCATTTTTTTTTGTTTGAAAGCTAATGTTCAAGGCTAGCGACATTCGTGGTTCTTTTTTATTATCATAAAAGATAACACCTCTATCGGAACAACGCAATTTTTAGAGGAGTTTTTTGAGTCATTGAACTTTCGCCTCATTTTTTTTTCTCTTAAAGAGTAAGACGGAGGCCACGAGAGTCGCTGCATTCTGACATATTCTTTCAAACAAAAAAAAAAATTAAATATCTAAAAAAAGGTCCACAGAGAAAACTTGGAGATACTAAACAGCTATATTTGACCCGTATTTGATGAATATCTCTGTCAAACGTCATGATGTAGGACTGAAAATTTTACCATAGCCATCGTTCACCAGTTCTAACATATTCTGAAAGTTTTATGCAATTTGGATACTCCTGGGTTGAGATCGATTTTTGACGAGAGGAAGCCTTAACGAACAATATTATCGATGACTATGTGATGTTTTTTTTTTGTTTCTCAAATAGAATACTTAATCATTTATTACCGTTTAACATCAGGTGAAATACTCATAAATTCTCTTGACCATAATTTTAAATTTGGATTTCGTACAAGTTCTAAAAATGTAACTAATAAACCCCATGGATGTGGACGATTTGCAACAAGTCGTTCAAGTAAAACTCTACAAAAAAAAAAAAAAGAATCAAATAAAACTTATTCTTTTTATTTTAAAACATCATTTTTACCGAACAATTTGTTCTTGTAAAGCTTCTGAATTAGCTTCAGCAAATAAATATAATATTGTATAACTAAAATAATGTGTATGTGTATTTGGATATCTTAAATGATTAGCCATAGCATTTAAAAATAAATATCGTCCTTCTGTATCTAAATCAACAGCTAAATTTTGAAATATATCCATATGTGCTGTATGTGTTATAGATGACATTAATGGTTGTTTATTATTTATTGTTGATAATGCTTGTGTAGCAACATATAAAACAAGTGCATTTAACATTCGTATATTATAATGTGAACCAGGATCAGCACCTTGTTGTAAATATGAACGTAATTCAGATAAAAATGTTACTGGTGAACGTGTACGTAAATATGAATCAAGATTTGTTTTAAATTTTGATGGTTGAATATTTAATGAATAATTATATGATATTGTTGGTGTTGTTGATATATCATTAAGCATATCTATTTTAATATTAACTTTAACGGGATCAGGACAACGTATATGTTTTGGAAATGATGATAATATTATATTACGTAATTGATGTGATATTAATGGTAATGAATCACAAAATTCATAATAATGTTCACATAAAAATTCCGGAAAATCATGTAATAATAACATAAATGTTTTTAATATACCTTTATAATAAACTTGAAATGATAGAGTATTTTCACCGGAACGTATAAATGGAGCAACAAGACGTAATGCATCAACAAGAAGTAATGAATACATATTTTGAATTTGACGATAATTTCGACCACCATATAATAAAAAACGTGACATTAATGTTCGATGAGCAACAATTTCAAGCCATGCAAAAGCAAAACCGGTTACTCGTTGAGGACGTAAAAGATGTAAACAATTTGTAAATGCCAAATAAATATAATACATTACTTGATCATTAGATGATGTATTATCACCAACGGATGTCGAACTATACAAAAAAAAAAAAGAGAGAGAAAGTTTAGTGATAAACAAAACAAACAGATTTGTTATGAACAATTTTCGATGATTTGAAGGATATGTCTGTCTTTCAGCTACGCTATAGTATCGAATGACTAGAGCCCATCGGATCCTATCGAACGCAATTACCATACTATCGTATGGATGATTCGAGATAAACAGTCATTAATGACTTGTCCAGGTTGATTCCATAGTTGATGGTATTAAAGTTTGAAAGAATAATCTCAATTATAATTGCAAGATTAAAATTTTTTATAGATTCATTCATTCGATGTTTATTATAGTCTGTGACATCCTTGACTTATAATTCCAAACGAATCATCGAAGACATGGATATGAATAATAGTTTTTCTTACTTTGTTACATTTAATGAAACAGCATTTGTTGATTCTTGAAATAAATTTAAAATAATTCTTTGATATGCAAGTGGATGAAATTGATCTCCACGTTCTTCATGATCCAAAAAGCAAAGTGTAGCTAATAAACCTAATATACAATTTATTAAATGTATACGTGCACCATAATTATTATTATCAGATGTATGTACTGTTAATAAATATAAAAATCGACATAGAGAATCAATTCCTTGATGACAACGAATATATTGTGTTTGTTGTTGTTGTTGTTGTTGTTGTTGTTGTGTTGATGATGAATTTTGTTGTACAACATCATAAACATTATTAATACATAATTGAATTGTTGTACGAAGAAATTTTGCTATTGTATCATCTGAACGAAATATTCCTTGAAGAGTCATCTAAATAAACAAAATGTAATAAATATAAAATAATATTTAAATAATATTTAAACCTGATTAAAATATTCTTGAAAAGCTTGTTGTTGACTAATACGATTAATTGGTGTCATTGTTAAATTAACCCATTCATTTAAAATAGTTTTAGCTTTATTAACAATTGTTACTGTTTCAATATCATCAATTGATAAATATTTCATACCATTATTTATAACTGATAATGATAATATAGCTAATTTATCAATTTTATTTTCATTTGAATCATTTAATGATGTATAATTTAAACGTATTATTTCAAGTAAATCACGAACAGCTTCAGCTGGTTGTTTACCAATTAATGATATACGATGAAGAGAATCAAGTATTAATGGTATATCATTATCAGAACAACATGGTTGTTCAATAACACAACTACGAAGAAAATTAACAGCAAAATGAAGTGCTGAATTACTTCCTGAATCAATTAATTGAGATATTTGTCCATCAATTTGTCGTATATCAAGAAGACGATTACGTATTAAATGATGAACAGCAAATATATTAAATTTAAATTCATTAATACATTCTAACCATGATTTTGTTAATTGTTTATTAATAAATGCTAATGGTAAACGTATTTCAATAAGTAATTTTAATACATTCATATGTATTGTTTTAAAACGTTCAAAACTTTCATTATCTTGCATTTGAGATTGTACTGTATAATGTTCAAGATAATTATAAAGTATCATATTTAATAAATTTGTTAATGCTGCTTGTGGTGCATTTGTTGATGTTTGATTTTGTAAATTAGATCGTAATAAATTAACACTTTCTAATAAACGTTGAAATGCTGTTGTAAATAATTGATTACGTTGACTTTGAATTGTTTGATCAATATCAGATATTAAACGATCCCATACAGATGGAACAGTTTCATCCATCTAAACAAAAAAATTTTTTTTTTCTTTTATCAATTAGATTATATAAAATTATTACGAAAATGTAAATCTTATATATAGATATTAGATCAATCATAGCAGAACTGAGTTTTTAGTTCCCTTTCTAAAAACAAAATACATTGACAATTCTGATCAAGTATGATCATCGCATTTCTTTTTCTTTTTTCTAAGTTGCTATTATTTTAACGAACTTTCTAACTGATTCTGAAAACGTAACTAAACGAGTCCAAACAATGGAATTGTGAGCCTAGCTTCTGACAATAAATAATATTTGATAAAGAAATTTGTTTGGATGGTATCTTGCTCACTATATGTTTATATTGTATTGAAGCCGATTCTATCAATATTGAGACTTTACCTATTACTTCTAATATAATATCTCATCATTAGGAATGTATCGAGACTGAAGACTTCCTAACCAAGGTCGAAATCAAGCTAAGCAAAAAAATTTCGATCTTGGTTAGAGAGTCTTCAGTCTTGTTATATCTCTAATATGTTCTTTTGTTCAATTAAATAAATTTATAAACAAATTACCGTGGTTAAATCTCGTTTTTCACTATCATTCGGTTTAAAACCTGGAATAAAATGAACAAAATCTTCATAAATAGCTAATTGATGTGGTGAAAATGGTCCATGATGTAAACGAATTTGTTCTGGTAATCTTTCTTCATTGATAGTATTTGTCATAGGTAATTGTCGTCCATCAGCTCTACAACGTTGTCGTAATTCAATATCACTTGCCAAACGTTGATCAATTAATTGTATAGCACGACTTATTGTTATTCGTTGTAAAAGACAACAACATAATTCAATATTTGATGTTGCAATTTCATTAGCAGCTTGTTGTATCATTTCAATTGTTGCTGTTTGTTCATTATTAGTATTATTACTATTATTATTATTATTTATTGTTGATGTTTGAGATATACCAAGTACAGTAGAAAAATGAGATTTAATATAGGATTGTATTTGATCTTGTAATGCTGAACGTGCTGTTATAAGAACAAGACCACTACTTAAATAAGCAACCATATTACGTGCTGATGTACGTAATTGTTGTTCATCTGGATTTAAAAGAAAATCTTTACGTGCTATTGTTTCAGCTGCTGTTGTTGCTACTTTAAGTGAACGTTGAACAGTTTGAAAACTTTCATTAATTGCTTGTTCAATTGGAGAATATATATGAGTTTTAAGATTTGGATGTATACGAAAAAGTGCTATATTTGAATTTATTTTAAGCATAGAACTTAATGATTGAAATGTTGATGGTTTAAAATCTGATAATCGAAATTGTGGTTCAGATATTGTTGTTATTGTTGATGTCATTGTTGTTGTTGTTGATGTTGTTGTTGTTGTTGATGATAATGATGCTTGTGTTGATGGAGTAATAGATGGTGGTATAGATGTAACTTGAGAAGTTAGATTTGATAATTGTTTTTCAATTTTATCAAAATATTCTTTGTTAATTAATATATGATGAATTGGAAGTTCCTGAGAAAGAAAAAACAAAAACAAAATTTTCATTTGATTGATTTTTCTTAAATATTATCGTTCTTTGATATCATGAAAAGAAAATCTCTACTAAATGTTACGAATGAAAGTTTAAGGATTAAAAAATGATTATTACATAAAATCGTTATATCTAGCTTTATTAAACAAAATTCATTTAGGGTCTAATAAGGGAATCTCTCCAAGTGTTAATCGCCGATCGAGCTCATATTTTGTCCATAAGTAAGACTCGATGAGACTAGCAGAAGCCCGGAAGGATTCGTTCCAATACGCTATCCTTCTGAAGTTGCGACTGTGTTATGGGTTTTTCGACCTCTGGCAATAGTATTTATAGGGAAGTACAATAATGGAATTTTGTCCATAAATAGGTTTCATGGTCACTAGAATGTTCTAAAAGTTTCAGCTGAAATGAACGTTTCTTTCTCAAAATATTGAGTTTTCAAGAAGCTCGATTTTTTTGACCTTTACCTTTGGAAATATGAGCGTTCCTTGAAAATTCAATATCTTGAGAAAGAAACATTCATTTTAGCTGAAACTTTTAGAACATTCTAGTGACCATGAAACCTGTTTATGGGCAAAATTCCATTATTGTGCTTCCCTTTAAATACTATTGCCAGAGGTCGAAAAACCAGTAACACAGTCGTAACTTCGGAAAGACAGCGTATGGGGATGAATCCTTTCGGGTTTCTGCACGTCTCATCGAGTCTTACTTATAGACAAAATATGAGCTCGATCGGCGATTAACATTTCAAGAGATTCCCTCGCAAGAGGTATTAGAATAATTGATTATATTAATAGAAATTACATATATATATATGACTTACATTTAATTGAATTTCTAATTGTTTACAAAGAACTTCAATTTCAAATTTTAAATTTAATTTAAAATCTGGTGTTCCATGCATTTCTGCAAGAATAGACATAATACCCATTAACCATGGATTTGGTTGTTGAAAAATCTATTTTAATTTTTTGTGAAATATATCAAACAAATATTTTATTTTATTTTTTACTTTGCTTTTTGCACATGATTCTAAAATTTTTGAAACAAATGGTATAATATATAATAATTCTTGTGGACCCATATGATATGCTTCAATGATTAAAGATTTAATTTCTAAATCCTAGAAAAAAAAAAAAAAAACATGATTTTATTCTATAGATTCTGCACCGATATTTCAAAATAGACAATGAAATACAACAACTTGAATAACTCGCCCACAATAGGAGATGCAGGGTGACTCAAAAATTCTGTCTAGAGAAGGGTTATTGACCATACTGAGTTGATTAATGATAATATTTAAATAAGCTTTAAATTCCGCAAATATTAGAGATCATTTGTCTAAGGATTACGGTCAAACCTATTTGTTGTTGTTTTTTTTTTCAGTTTTCTACAAACCGTAGCAAGAATTGGTTTATTTCTTCCGATTGTAATCATTCCAAGCCAATGACCAAGATTTTTTAATAGTGAACGATCAGGAATATTATTGATCTGTTTATCACTTAATAAAAGAATCTAAATAGAAGAATTTTTTAAGTTTTTTTTTTCGAGAAAAGAAAATTAAATTTTTTCTTTTTTTTTTTTTACTTTTATATTTCGATGTGTTTCACTTAAAACTGTATCAAAAAGAATATTTATATTAAGTGTATTAAGAAAACCAGCATATAATGAATGAAAATTATGTTCTAATGAAACACGTTTTATAACTAAATATTGTGCAACCCATTTCCATAATTGTTCATCATTATTTAATAAATCTTTTAATTCTTGTGCCTAAAATTTTACATAGAAAGAAGAAAAAAAAAGATTTTATTTTTCTTTTTTTTTGTTTTGAAAAATACAAAACCTTTTGTGAAAGATTTGAAAGTGATAAATTATTAAATGTAAATGCAATTTTATCATTAATATGTTCAGGTGGTTGTTTTATTCGAACAAGATTATAACTTGGATCATTGATTAATGTACGAATATTTGCATTTTGTGTTAATGATGGCTAAAAATAAATAAATATGTGTACTTTTCTTTTCATTATAATTAAACATACGCCTTTTTGTGCAGTATTTTCTTTTCCAATTGGATTAAATTGTTGTTGATTAGGTGTTGTCATCGATGGTACACTATTCATTCTTGAAAATAGATGTGAATGTGGACTAGTAGCTACTGGTTGTGATGGTAAATTTGGTGGTGTTAATGTACGTAATGGATCAAATGTTTGTGAAATTGTTGGTTTAGAATTATAATCAAGATAATCAACTATTGCTGGTGGAAGTTCAGAATAAGTTGGTAAATTTCGTAATGCTTGAAGAAAAGTTGATTGTTCACGAATTCTAAATTAAAAAATAAATAAATAAAAATAATTTATTCAAAAGATTATCATAAACGTAAAATTTTCATTTTCAAAGTTTTGGAAATATTTGTTTTTTTTTTAAGAGACTTATTATTCTAGAAAGAATAGATTAACTATGTGTAAGTTGTACAACGGAAGATCATCAACTATCACACATCGTTTTCAGTCAGATGTATCTTACGAGAGAACCTTTCCAATTGTCAAGTCATGAGTATGTGTATAATGTAGATCCTAATGACCCTGAAAAGGACTCATGCTGCTAGCTTATTGCTGCCGAGATATTGTATTTTCATGGCCTTTTTAAACAGAAAGCCGTGGTCCCCCTCAAAAACATTAGAAAACTGAGTTTTGAGTTTTTACTTGAAACTTTGCACAGAGGAAGATCTCAATGAGAATAGTTTATTGTGAAAGCTTCAGATCTTTTGCTTGTTCCTATCTTAAGATACAGCTATGGTAAAACCATGCTTGTACATCGCTCATATACACTGATGTGCTTATTTCAGACTAGGACCAATCAAAATGTCTGAAACTTTCACAATAAACTATTCTCATGGAGACCTTTTCCTGTACAAAGTTTGAATTCAAAATTCGAAACTTAGCTTTCTAATGTTCCTGAGCAGGATCACGACTTTCTGTTTAGAAAGGTTGCTAGAATAAAATATCTCGGCAGCAACACGAACCCTTGTCAGGGTATTCATAGCTCGTTAAGACCTACATTATGTACATACTCACGATTTGACAGTTGGAAAGGTTCCCTCGTTAGTTTGTAGGTTATGATGTTTATGAAAGAGTTTAATTATGATCTGAAAATTTGTCTATAGATAGTTCTTATGGTCAAAACAATATTGTCAAAATTTTGCCTTCTTCAAATATTGAAAGTACTAAACTTTCTACCTCTAGTTGTGACATATGATCGTTTTTTTAAATATTTAATATCTCAAGAAAGAAAATAATGGTCATGAGAATTATCTATATGAAGACCTTTGTCGGTAAGTAACGCCCAAAGTTGGTCTCATGATATTCACCATAGATAATATCACATAGCAGATTTTTAGAAGAAAAAAATAGTGTCTTTTGAATTGAATCTAATTACTTGTATCTGAATGTCCAGATAAACTATCATTAAATTTTAGGATGTGCATAACTACTGAATATGATATCATAATCAAATTTGATCGAGCATGTTTTCCTTATACGACAAAAGAATATGTTCGTATTGAGCTATCGAATGTTGAAAACATTAGATTTTCTCATTTTTTCTTGTAGTACATGTTTGTTTGTTTGTTTGTTTTTTTTAATTTAGAAAATATCTCACCTTGTTTTACATCGATTAAGTGCTGCTACAGAAAAATTCCAAAGATTCGATCCAACTTGTTTTTTTAATCCTTCAAGTATAACTCGAAATGCTGCAACAAAAACTTGACTTTGAAATAAACCACGTTCAAAAAATCCACCAAATAATTGTGCTGTTAAAAGTAATTCTCTTTCAGGATATTGAGGATAAAATTTATATTCTTCAAATAAATTTCTTATTCCATTTTGAAAAACTTCCTTTTATAAGAAAAAAAAAAACATATTTTAACTATAATAAAGAAACCAAAAAAAAAAATAATAATTTTCTTCAATTCTTACTCGTTCTCTTAGTATTGTTGAATCTTTACATTTTGTCATTATATCAAGAAATTCATCAACTGATATTGGTGGTGGATTTGTTGTTTTAGAATATAAACGTTTAAAATAAACATCAACATCTGATATTTCATTTATTATTGATGATTCATTATTATTTGAACCTTAAACAAATACAATAATAAATGAGAAAAAATAAAAATAAAAATTTATTTTTCTCACTTAAATTCATTCTTATTTTCTAATTAATATATTCTTAATGAAAATTTTCTTTTTTTATTTATATCATAGTGGAATAAATATATATATATATAAGATCCTCAATAATGATGAACAAATAAGACTACTACATGATTTTGTCAAAAATGCTATTTTTATAATGGTAGATGTTTTGACGAATCTCTATTTTTTCTTTTCCTTTTCTTCTTCTCGACCGCTTTATTTTATTCTCGTTCTTCGTCTAATTCTTATTCCTGTCGACATATATAGATCCTCTATTATGGTTGACTCTTTGCCCTCTGTAAAAAGCGACAATTTCAAAAAAAAAAAAAAAAAAAATCTATATGATTTACTTTGTAAGGAACGAAGTTGTGTTGATAATGAAAGTCCATTGGTTGGTGATGGTGTAAAAGGATGTGTTAATGTACTATGAAATGTTTCAGATCTTGCTGGTGTTAAATTATTAAGAATTTTAGCTGTTGATGTCATTGTTTGAATTTCTTGTATTAGATCAAGATTTGTTATTGATGGTAATGCTAATTGAAGAACAGTTAATAATATAGTTATTGTTTCAATATTAGAAATTTGTTTATAATTTGTATCATCTTTTGAAGGTAATTGTAATAATTGTGGAGCTTTTTTACGTAAATATTGTACTGTTGTTTGAATAAATAAATCCTGAAACAAAAAAAAAAAAAATATAAAATAATGTTATTTTTTTTTTGTTTTGTCTCTTCTTACTTGATGTTCACGTAATTTATCTGATAACCATTTATCTAATTTTAAATAACCACGTCTTGATGCTAAACAAGCTAAATCAAGAATAAATGTTATTGGTTGTGCTGCAAGTAATATAGGTAAAGCTTTTAAATCTTGTACAATTTCAAGTACACGACTAAGACGTTGCTGTTGTTCATTATCATTTGAACGATTATACCAATCGGCTAATGCTGTTAATAATGTTGTACGTAATGCTGTTGTATGATGCTTTAAGAAAGAAAATAAAAAAGATTAAAAGAATAAATTTTGCTTTTTTTTGTGTTGTTGTTTATATCTTACTTGTGAATTCCACATGTAATTAAGAAGTGGATTTGCATTAGGACTATTGGGAAGAAATGTAGGTATTATTAATTGTAATAATTCTTGTTTTAATGTTGTCCAAATAGTCTAAATTTTTATAAAATAAAAATTTAGTTTCATTTTTATTTAATTGATGATAAATATTTATGTTGTTTCTTTCAGTTCACAAGAAAATCTCTGTAGGCATTCTATTGTATTTGAACTCATATTTTACTAATGAATAGAAAGTCTTATTATTATAATTATAAGCGTGAAAAGAATTGCACTCTTGTTATTTCTCTTCCTGAAGGGTTATAATTAATTTTGTGAAATTCTAGATTTCAATATTCTGATTATGACGATTTTTAACACGAGAAATACTAACGCAAATCGAATTACGTTTATTCGACTGTTTTACATCGTTTACATGCATAGAATTCAATTTTATATGCGTAACTAAGACAGATATATATATATATATATCAGTGTTATTACATCGAAACTAGAAGCTTCTCTGAACGTCTGGAAGCGAATACGAAAAAATAAAATAAAACGAATCATACATATCAAAAGAGACGAATGTGTTAAAATCGTCGGTAATAGCAATTCATGTCATGATTAGGTGAATACATTTTGGAAAGGTTACATATGGTAAACAATTCCATATTGAAAGAATAAATCGACACCAAGAATTGTCAACTAAAGAAATAAATAATCGTTTGGCACGACAATCAGTACGAAATAGGATTGTGAGTCAACCATTGCATTTGTAATTTATCACTTAGTTGTATGGATAGATTGTTTATGTGTGTTGTCATCGATAACTTTGTGCTGCAAATGAACTGAGTATTGTAGAATCGAAATATATATATATACACATCGTGTCATTGGATATCTATTGATATATGCAATACATATTTCCAAAATATTCTTCTCACATATGGATGATCTACTATTCAATCGACAGATGGCTATCATAACGATGTGTATAGTGTCGATGATTCTTCAATGTAAGTCTTTTTATAGTTGAACAAAAATAACGATACAAGAAAAACGTTTTGATTTAACATTGAAATAATCGTCTTCGATCAGAGAACTACGAGAATTGTTTAGTTAGAGTGAAGAAGTACTAGTACGAATGGAATAATGTTACATTAGGATTCCTTACATCATCAATCGCATCATTTACATACACAATTAGAAGAGAGAAAGATGAGAATAACAGGAAGATTAATCATGAGAGAAAAAAGATAGATCGATTTTGTTACAAATATTTGTAATAGAAGAAATATTCGAACTAATATTCATCATTTTCTTTTATCGAGACATTAAATTTTCAAAATAGTCAATTGTTAGAGAGATATGTTCTAAAAAATTCAATCTCCTTGAAAATTTAATATCTCAATAAAATAAGATTCTTTTCGAATGAAATTTCTAGAACATTCTTTCAATTATTAGAACTATCTATAGATAAAATTCTGTGTCGAAAAGACTTTCTTATCAGTTCAATATAATCTAAAACGAAGGGTATCAATTCGAGTGATTCTCTGATAAGAAAACTCGCACTTCATGAAGTCAATTATAACTTCTTGGGAGAAAGATCGCAAGAGTGCAACTACTTTTAGTTATACTAATATATCCTATTGATCAGTAAAATATCGATTTCAACAAAATGAGACACGTCGTACATTTTCAACTAATCATTTAATATTGAAATTGATGAAATAACTTGAAAATCATTTTTTAAGACTAGAATAAATTCTAAGCTCCTAATACTTATACTAATTCTCACTATAACATTAATACAATGATGACAAACTAAACTTATAGATAACCATCAAATAATTCAAGCCCATAGATCTTCTCTACAAAGTGACGATACTTGTGATAGAAATTTAGACGCTTCCTACTCACTGTAATATATTATGATTAATATCTTGCATTAACAATAAGTGAAAATTTATAAACCAAAACATATGTTGATTAATCTCGCAGAAATCATGTTAACAGTTTTTTACCATAGAATGAGATATTGATTATAATTATCTTTGAAAAAATTTCCATTCCTTTTGATAACTTCTCAATAGCATCAACTATTTTAACTTAAAATCGTATGAAATCTCCTTATAGTTAAGAGTTTAGATTTACAAAAAAAAAAAATCCTTTATTCAATTTTCTACTCATCACTTTGGACAGAAGGTCTATGATTTCTAATCTTGCTTTTTTTTTTAAAGATTCTTTCAATTAAGCATTTAAAATTTCATTTTCCAAAAAATCTTACATGAAGTTGTAATAAACCAAGAAAAATCAATTCACCAGAACGTTGAATACCATGTTTAAATATTTCAAGTACAATTGGATATAAACCTGTATCAGCAATACGTAATAAACATTCAATTAAATTTAATGAACGCCTAATAAATAAAAAAATTCAAAAAAACAAATATTTTTTTTTATTTTATTTTTTCTTTTACCATGTCCATGTTTCTTTTGTATCATCAAGTGGATGTTTAAGACAATCAATTAAAACAGGATGTGCTGGATGATCACCAAAACAAAATACATCAGGATAACGAATTGCTTGAGCAAGCCATGATAACTATAAAATAAATATAAAAATGAATGTGTTAAATTTTTTTTTTATTTTCTAACTTGTCCTTCAACATTATTCCAACGTCCATAAAGTAAATCAATATATTGTTCAGTTGATAATGCTCGACGAAGTGCTGTTACAAGTAATATAAGAGCTTGTCGATCACGTACTAAAAATCCTGGATGATCAAATTCTTTTACAACATCTTTCCAATTTACAGTTGGTACCTAAAAAAAAAAGATTATTTTATAATAAAAAGAAAAATTTATCTTATTTTATACCAAATCATTTATAGCTATTACAAATGTATCAACATTCCATGTTTGTGATGAATTTTTATCATTATTTGTTATCATTTCAATACCATTAGAATCCTAAATAATTTCATTTGTAAGTAATATAATATTACAAAATAAAAATATCTCTATCTCAATAATTAATTTTTATTTAACAGATATATTAACGATTTGAAATACGAAAAAAATAAATAAATATAATTACTAGATGCATTTTCTACTGTAAATTTAAATAGGATTTATTTTTTCAAAATTCAATAATTCGGTAACGAAAAAGTAGATCATTGAAAAACGAGTTTTTTTTTTAAGTTCAATCTTGCTGAAAATTCCATTATAGATATAATTTAAAGACTTCTTTGAAATTCTTAAGCTTGTTAAGATTTAATTAAATATAAACTTAAAGGTTTTTAATTCTAGAACTCTATACAATCAAATTTTTCTATTAGAAAATCTTCGCGAATATATTTTCTTTTGTTCTACTATTTATTAATGATAATTATCTATTTGATTTTTATTTTATTTACATAAATTGTTGTATTTTCAGTAAGGCCTGAATGTGTTTTAATCATTGATGAAAGTATTCGTGCAATTGTTGATGGTTTTAATTCTTGTAAACCAAAATGAACTAATGCATTTCGACAATGTTCAATTGATGATGTAAAATCATAACCCATTTCAAGAATAACTTCAGATAATATTCCATCCATTTGCCACTTAAGAACAAAAAAAAAAAGAATAAATTATTTTTATTTTTTATTTTTCATACTACGGCTGTTGAAAGATTACTAGAATCAGATAATATTTGTGTAGATGTGAGATCATTTGAAATAATATTCGATGGATAAAGTATAGGAAGAAGAATTAATAAATTATTATTGCCTATTCGTTCAATTGGATATTCTAAAAAAACAAGGATATTTAATTAAATATTTTTTTTTTTTGCGATTATAATTATTGAAAAAGAACCTTTTCGAAGTAAATTGAGTAATTGTTCATATTGTTCAACATTTAGAATTGATGATTCATTAGATACATATTGTCGAATTTGTATTAAAAGTAAATGAAGTACTTCAACAGGTAAATCAATTAAACCTGTTTCTTTTAAACCATGATCTTTAAAAGAAATAGAAATAAATCGAAAGATATAATGTAATTATATTACCAAATTCAATTATTGTTTGAATAAATTCAGGTAAACATTTTTGAATATGTTCATGAACTAATATTTGAATTTCTGTATGAATTGAATTTTGTAAAGCAAGAACAAAAATAAGTTCTTGTACATGATTTAATTTTAATAATTTACATAATAATGTTAAAAATCCATTTGATGATGATGGAAGTTTAAAAGACTATAACAATAAAAAAGAAAATATTTTGGAATTTTCCTAAAACTTTATTTTTGTACTTTTTGTGTTATAGCTGTATCAAAAGCATAACAAATTAATGTAATAAAATTTGGTTTTAATATTAATGATGAAATTTCTTGTTGTAAATAATTTAAATGAATATTATCCGAACGTTTTAATATTGAATTATTTTCTTCAATTGATTGTAAATCAATATAAGTTAATAATGTACGATATAAATGACGTTCAGCTTCAAATCCATATTCAGTTATGAGCTAGAAAATTATATATATATGAAAAAATATGTTTTCTTTTTATTTATTTACATTTGATATTTCAGTAATAGAATTTTTGAAATTATTTTTTGATAAACTTTTGATTGTAAATGATATTTGAGCAAGTGCTAAAGAGACTGCATCAAGATTCATTGTTTAAAATACGGCAAAAAAAAAGCCGAACACAAGATGATATTTCTATTGAAATAAAAAAGGTTTTAATATTATTCGATAGTATTATATATATTGATAAATTACTAAAATGTCTAGAGATGATCTATGTAGTTGAATTAATAAATAATAATAAACAAATATAATTAGTGTTATGTATGATAATATGATGGATTATAAGTAAATAAAATAGGAAGTCCACTATTCGTGTTATAATTTAATCATTCTTTATTACGCTTGCGCAATTGGTTGGAAATATGATTGACTAATTATTTTTTGCAATATGATAATATTACCATCATGTAGCATTAAATATTGATTTATTCTTTAAGTAATAAATTATATTTTTTTTTTTATTAAATAGAACTTATAGTATTATTAATAAAATATATTATTCAATTTTGTTTACGAAAGATGTCACTCGAACACATCAAATCTGATATAAAACTTTGACCTTCTTCTTTTTTAATATCACATCTGACAATTTGATCATATACAAATTGGTTAAATCAAAAGAAATAACTTCCGTTGAGTATTAGGTACACATAATTCAGAGTTTTTAGTATTGATATTTTGCCCATAAAGTAGAATCCTATTAGATTAGAAAAAATTACAATTACGGAGTTGTGATTTATAATCATTTGCTCACATACAAGTCTTATAAGACATATAGTAAGCTAAATGTCGCAGTTACTACTAACACTTCTTTCTTAATATACTATTCATAACTCGGAATGATATACCGGTTACAACAAATAATTGCAATTAGATCAATCGTACGTTAAAAAAATTCTATTTTATATTTCAATAATTTAATTTTGAAGAATTTTGCCGGATAAAATGATCACTCTACATTTAAAAAGTTACCTACATTGTTTTGTAGAACACATTCGTGGTGTATTGATTGGTGTATAGTAAGTATTATTTTTATCAATTTAATATATTTCCAAAACAATCTATATAAAATTTTGTTTAAGATTACTTTAATAGAATTTTGTCTAATTTTCTATTTAGAGGTTTTTTCATTGTTCGAAATTCTTGGATATCACTGCTGCAGACACAGATGAGCGAGAGTATAACATCAAACTCTATAATTATACCAATTTATTTTCGTCTGAATTGAAGCTAGTTCATCAATGACCAAAAACAGACTAGTGCAAATGTTCTTGTATCCTACTCTAAGGATTCGAACGTAAGAAACTTTTTTCTTTTACGAAAGACTTATGTATACAGAAAAAAGTTGAAAATCGAAAAATTGATTTTTTAAAGTCATTGATTAGTTAATTTCACTCTGATAGAGTTTGATGTGATATAATGTCGGACAAAACTATATCGCTACTTAATAATTCTAAGGTTCTGGCTAACGAAAATAGCTATTGTAAGAATTATTAGATATGCGCAAATGAGCACTAGACAAAACTCTATTGAACTAATTTAAAGCAAAAAAAAATGATATAGATCAATTTGGAAAGATGCTGACTCATAACATTAAATAAAACTACTCAGAATTATTTTAATATTCCATAGCTGATATATAGCTTCACAGTATGTTAAAAATGCAACTTTCTATATAAACACTCGATGTGCCACAAGTTATTCTATAACATTGACAGCTACAAAAATGACTATTTTGGTTTCATTGTTTATTCACGATCTCAACAGATAACGATTTTTAATGAAAATTTGTGTGTAATCTTAATACTTTAAATTAATCAATGAAATGTATGCCATCTTATTATGTTTTATTGCTCAATAATTTCAAAAAAAGAAAAAAAAACACCCTAATGGGTAAACAGATCAAGTAAAAGGTGTTGTTATCTTTCTCACTCTAAGAATTTTTAGATATGTATGATGTGTCAAATCAATATTATATTTATATCGATAAAATTGATTAGCCTTTAAAAGGTGCTAACATAAATGGATAAGTCGATGAGAGAAATTTGAAAAGATGAAACATAATTTGTTGTAAAACAGTGTGAAATTTTATCACTCTTATTTAATTCAAGTGAACAATATTTTCTTGTATAAAAATGAATTACCTCATCAAGTAAGCAACAGTAACAAAATCAAAAAGGTTAGAAATTATTTTATGATGGAATAAAAATAGAGTTAATTTATAATTTCAAAAAGATGAAAATATCAGTATTACATGGATGAAACGTGCTCATATTAGAAGAAACATTAAACAGTGCTTTTCTGATGTGATATGTGTGCATATATATAATTGATTTGATTTATTTCGTGACGGTAAATGAACGTGAGAGATTAATAAGAGAAATATGTAAAAAAAAAACATAATGCTCATTTATGAATCTTCTTCAATTTCGTCATGGATCGATACACACATATATTGATCGTTTGATCAAGACAGAGATACTAATTGCCATGCTGAGATTATTCTTTGAAATTTTAGTTATAAAATCTAGACTAGTTAAGATTTTGATATAGATAAAGTCTCAAATTAGAATTCAAAAATTTCATTTTATTCAAAGAGCAGAGATCTACAACAAAAAATTATTGCAATTTCTATATCTAACTGTTAATCTCTGATCGAAGTAATATTTTGTTCATATGTAAGACTCAATGACATTAGACAAAACCCTGATAGGATTTCTCTCGATAGATCTGTTTTGTGGTATTATGATCGTTGTATCGAATGTTCGGTTTATACAGGGGTGTCCCGAGGTTGCCAAGATTGGGGAGGGGAGTGAGATTGTTTTGATAGTTAGTGAGCAAAAAAACTGAAAAAATGTTGAAATTTTGCTGGGGAAAAAAGAAAATTTTTCAACATTGGGGGGGTCACCCCTGAGCTATACGATTTTATTGAACTTTTATGTACACTTGAAACTTCACTTGCTAATGCATGTACATATATATCTAATTTCTCTTCTTTTTTTTTTTCATTGGAGAATTATTCTTATTGGTAGTTATTGCTTCTTTTTTTTTATTATAACGAATTGGCAGAGAGTTTCACTGCTCATACTCATTAGGATGCACTCAATAGAGAAAAGAGGGAAAAATTAGGAACTAATTCTAAGCAGGTATATCTTTTTCGTTTTTTGTAACTTTTATATGCACAAAAAGTCAGAAGAAATAAGAAATTTTGAAGTATTGTAGTGACTATTGTAATCTATTATAGTAGTTTTTGTTGAATTCGAAAACATTAAGAAAATGATCTATTTAGATAGAAAGAAATTCTTCTTATATGTTACCTGTTTTTTTAACAAATCCAAATGCAATATGTTTTCCATTGAATTCTTTGTCTAAAACAGCTATTTCATTAAATAATACAGAAATTGATACTTTAATAAATATTTATTCACCAATACATTCATTAAATAAAACAACTCGAACATTTTATGATTTATTTAATCTTCAAAATTATCAAATCATTGATCAAGAAAAAAAACGATCAATAATTACATCAAAACAACGTTTTAATTTTGCTAAATTAGCTGATGAAGTTATTAAAGACAAAGAAGATTTATCGAATTCAGAATTATCATTGAATGTTAATCATTTATCAATACCATCACCTCCATCCATTCCAGCTGCAATCACAAGTAGTGTTTCATTACTTTCAGCTACTACTTATTCGTAAGTATTATATATAAATGGCTTTCAAAAGAGTTGATGATCAAGATATTTATTGGAAGATTTTTGTTAAAACTGACTGAATTTTGCGAGAAATTATCCCTGACTGCCATAAATATTCAAATAGTTATTTGTGTAGACAATATAATTTCCAAAAACAAATTTTTGAGGATGAAAATGAGTGTTAGAACCTTTAAGAATAAGATCTTTGAAAAGTCACAACTCAAATTCTTCAGTTTTTGGAATCAATGGCCTACGAGGTTTTTTGGCCGAGATACATTCATCTTACCAACAGCACCAAAATCGTTTTGTCTGCTATTTCGTATAGAAATATCGTTTTGTGCCTTATCTAAGATTGATGTATCTAGATCAAAAAACATCCTAAAAAACTTAAGTTTCAGTTTTTCAGAGACCCTTTCTTTGGAAAAACTTGCAATCATTTTTATCGTCTCTATACAAATCACTATTTGAAGTCTAATTTATATTGACGGCAGTGGAAAAAATTGAAAATAGACTTGAACGATGACACAGTATTTCGTTTTTTTTTTTATTTTTAGTAATAAAACCAGAGAGTTAGACAATGAATCTATATTAGTGACGAATCCGAATGTTTTATCAAATAACAGTATCGATGATATTAAACAGTAAATACTATTTTTCTATTAAATTTTTTTAAAACTTATTCAATAAATTTTATTAAGTAAAAAAAGATCGAAAGAATATATTTGTCAATATTGTAATCGTTGTTTTACAAAATCTTATAACTTATTAATTCATATACGAACACATACTAATGAAAGACCATTTACATGTGATATATGTTATAAAGCATTTCGACGACAAGATCATTTAAGAGATCATAAGTAAGTTTTATTTTCTTTAATGAATAGAATTTTTTTTAATTTTATTTTCTTAGATATACTCATTCGAAAAGTAAATAAAAGTTTGTTTTATGAAAAATTGAAATAATATCTTGAAATTTTGTTTTTTCTCTCTCATAGATAAACCATATCAATGTTTAGAATGTGGTAAAAGTTTTTGTCAATCTCGAACACTTGCAAATCATAAATCAACTATACATAAACAATTTCCATTTTATTATAATTAATACATATTAATTTGTATTTTTCTTCTTAAAAATTGTTTTATACAATAAATTTCAAAGAAATTTTGTTGAAATAAAAACTAATAATTATGACTTCTTCGGTAGTTCTAATGCGCTTAAGAAAACAATGTTGAGATATAACAAAATAAAATATTTAAGAAGATTTTTTAGATCTATACGTTCGAGAGAACTCTCAACTTTGCAAACTATTGAATATCCTGTTATTGAAGGATTGCTATGACTGTTCTATTTGAGGGTATACATGCGATCTATTGTCATGCAATAGTGAAATGTATTTATTGACGTCTTGAATATCATCCACGTCTATGAATATTTCTTTTCACTATGAGTAAATTTATGACAGTGATTGTCTGAAATGAGATGAAGATTCGCATGAATAGTCGACAACTTATGACGGTTTAACTAATCGGATGTAACAAGATTTTTCGTACATTTTTACATATATGTATATTTCACTATAGGACTATAAAATGGTTCTAACTTTCTTGTAAACAGATGTAGAATTTTATTCTCTAAATTATTTATCTTAATTGAAAACGATAACATTGAACTCTTTTTTTTTGTAGATTGCATAAGTTGTGATTATGTAAATTCTTGAAAGTAATAAATTGATATTTAAAAGATTTAAATTCTTGCTCTTTTCCTACTTAAATCATTCTATCACATATTGTTTCTATTTCAATTAAGATAAATAATATTGAGAATCAAATTTTGCATCTTTTTATGAAAAAATTTGAACCATTTCATAGTCCTATAGTATGATGTACGTAGATGTAAAAATGTAGGAAAAAAATCTTGTTACATCCGATTATTTGAACCGTCATAAATTGCCGACTATTTATGCGGATCTTCAACTTCGTGCCAGACATTCACTGTCAAGCAGTCAAACATACTGGAAAGAAATGTTCATAGGCATATGTGACACTCAAAACGTCAACAAACGCATTTTCCTATATCATGACAAATAATTGCGTTTCAACTCAGCTATAATTGGTCTAATATAGGCATATAGACATATGTGATGTGCATTTTGAATTTACATGATTTATCTTGAGTGTTGATAAAGAATATGTAACGATAAACTGGAGAGAATAGCTTACCGCCACTCTCACTAATAATGTTTATTAAACTACTTTCTATCTGCAGAATGTGACTATTTCACATACAACACACATTTATTTAGGAGTCAGTAGGAAAGAGAAAACGAAGATCAGTCAGAGGTAATATCAATATCGGCACACGATAGTGTATTATTTTAATCATTATCAAAATTGACATTTTTTTAGATTGCATACAAATTATACTCGTATTGCACATGAACACATCTCTTTCTCATTCAAGCGAAAAGTGGTCTGTTAATGAGATTTGTTGTACGTCAACTCAGTTTTTTCACTTTATTGTTGTATATAAATATTCAGTTTTATCATATTATCATTCTTCACATAGCAACTGAGAGATAAGCATTCCAAGGCATACATAATACAAAATGGCTTCTTTTTCTGTGAACAATACTTTCTACTCAAACTCATCAGATTCGAACTATGGACTCGTATTTCCATTGCGTTTCTGGCTCTTTCTCATATTTGACGTATTTGCTGTTTTCTGTTCCGTTTTCGCACTCTACCACTTATTAATAGAACGAAGTTCACGTCAAGCTCTTCACAATCATGCAACAATACTTATACTTTTGTTCAATCTTATCTATCAACTGATCGATATGCTACTGCATATACAATATTTTAGCACAGGTATTGTACGTCCGACTACACCAGCACTCTGTCTCGCCTGGTGGTTTATCGACTATGCCTTCTTTTTCATTGATCTTGTTTTGATCATGTGGGCAGCTTTTGAACGGCATATTCTCATTTTTCATACATGGATGGTAGCTACGCCACGAAAGTGTGTTCTTGTTCACTAACCTCCCATTATTCATGATCGTTTTGTTCATGATGATTTTCTACGGAGTAGCAATTTTTGCGCCACCTTGCCAGAATACATTTGATTATATGGCGGATCTGTGTGGCATGGCTGGATGCTACGATTCAATACCATCTTTTGGTATGATTAAACGAGTTGGTTTTGCCGTAGCACCTACATTTTTCATTGCCATCTTCAGCATGGCACTACTCGTACGTGTTATCTGGCAAAAATATCGATTTCATTGGACTGTAGAATGACGAAAGCAGCGGAAACTAATCATACATATTGTTTCTATATCTTTACTATATTTGTTCTTCGATTTCCCACTCTCAGTCATCGATCTTGTTCGCTTATGTGGTCAACCCGGTTGGGCTCATGAAATATTACCAACACTCTTCTATTATGCATACTCTCCTATTTTGTTATTACCTATTGTATGTATCGGTTCCTTGCCTGAACTACGGAACAAAGTGAAAAAACTCGGTTCACGACGAGGGCGACAAGTAACAACAGCGATGGACCATTCACAAATAGAATTGTCGTAGCAGCAAAATTTGACATCAATTACTCTACTATCATTATACACAGCATTGAAAAATTCTTGAAAAAATTCATTCATTCATACGAAGGTTGAAATTCAAACAAACTGCATGTAGTAAAATTGAGAAATGAAGCGAATGGAAAGGGTTATGTGCAGTATAATTATATGTGTTTCGTATTTCTGCAATAAAAATATTCACGTTGATTGTTGTGGATGTCAATAGAAAATGTTTTTCAAGCATTTCTATCACTTATGGAAACTAATATGTATTCAATAGTACATCAAATCTGCGAACACGTACAATCTATCTGTAAAGACTAAGTTTGAGTGCATGAATCTTCTTTTCACTCACATTCTTGTCATTAGTATTACAAGTTATACTACTGAGATCAATACAAATAGAACCTTATTAACCAATTCGATTTGGTGCACTTCATTCAATAAGTAGTATTAAAGTTCTCTTATAAATTATTTAGAAAGCATAGTCAAGCTATGTTGTCTTTGCAATCTTAATAACTTCTTTTGATAATGAATAATTTTCAAAACTAGTTTACTAGTTGCTATTTGGATAACATAAGAACAAATTCGTTATACATTAGAAAATTTTTGAGCATCTATGTTGATCTTTCATTTTTTATAAAGACGTAATTTGCATGCAAAATATAAATACGTGAATGCATATCGGATTTTAAGTTGTATAGAACATTTATTTACTAAGAATATTGAAACTATCTGATTTTTAGTTCATATTATTACAAACATTCTCATAAAATCAATTCTATTCTTGACCAGAGTATAAATTAAAACACTTTTTAAATTTATTTAACGTAACAAATGCACTTTAAAAGTCTATTTAATTAGTTATTTCATTATCTGTTTTACTAGAATTCTTGAAATAATATTAGTCATATTATTGAAAGATTTAATATAAAAACTTGTTTGATATCTATTCTCTTATGAACTATAAATAACAAATTAAAAATATTTATATTCGATATTGTATCTAATTAGTTGATTTATTTAATTACATAAACTGTTTTTAAATTAGAGTATGAAGAATTATTCTTTAATTCTTTCTACTTCAGGTAATGTACATTCACGTTTTTTAATACGTAATAATTCATAATGAATAAGAACAAATTGTCGAGTAAATTTCATAAGTTCATCAAAATTTTTATCATTTCCTAATCGATCAAGTAATTGATGAATATAAAATTCATCTAGAACATACATAAATAATGGATGTATATAATGAAATGTATTTGGTTCTGGATTAGTATAGAATTTTTCTTTTCCAATATCTGTAAGTGTTTTTTCAGGATTAAATTTCCAAAATCCAGGAACAAATGTTGAATTTATACCCATAGAATGAGCAAGACAAGTCAGAGCAGCTAGACAAAAAAAAATTAATTTAAAATATAAAACTATATATTGAAAAAAAAATATATTATTTTCATACCATCGGCATGTGCTTTATCATCTGTCAATGGCCAATCATTTTCAAAATAAGAATTTAATTTAGGTATCATCAAATTCATTGTATGAGAACTTAGAAGAAAACCTGCACCACCCGATGGATAAGAAATAATATCATTTGTTGCATTTCTTTTAACATAACATACATGTTTATTAGGATATCCACCGATAATTATAGGTTGTTTATAATTAAATGATTCAAGATGTTTTAATAAATGTGGAACATTAACAAATGTATCACATCCAGCTAGAAAATAAAATTTAGCTGTTTTATTATGATTTTTATATGCTATTTGCATTCCATAATAGATTTTTTTAATATTTGATGAATAAGTTTCGCCAACACCTTCAATAACAGTCACGGGTAATGATGGATATGGTGTTTGACTAAAAAAATATTTATGAGTTACACGTGATAACCATGTATCTCGAACTGCTGTTGCACGTGTATGATAAAAAGATGCACTTGTATATATAATAAAAACAATATCACTTTCAATATAGCGTTTAGCAGGAATCCAATTGTTACGAAGAATAGGCACAACTTCACAATATGCTAGAGAATTATAAACAGTATTTTTAAAATAAAAATAAAAAGAAAAATAAATAATAATTTACTTACGACGAAGAATATTTATAAGATGATCATCTAATTCTGAACTAACGTTTACTTCTCGAGTTCCATCATTTTTTCTCATACGATCACAAATAAAACTTTTATTTTCAATATCAACTAAAGAATTAATATCTTGTTTTGTAATATTTAATGCAATTGTATTTGTATTATTTGTTAATACAGATTGAATCCATGTTTTAGGACTTATATTTTCGATAGATAATTGAGAAAAATTTGATAAAATTAAATATGTTATACAAAAAAATCCTATAGTAAGAGAAAGTATTTGAGCTGATAAAAGTGATCGATAATAAAAATGAATTTTTGAAATCCAAGGATGCATTGATGTATCTTGCAATTACAGGAAAAAAAAAATGTATGCAGTTTGTACAAGTAAAAGGATGAATAAAGATCATAACAAACGAAAAATGAAACACATGTCAAAAAGAAAGCGACAAGGTATATGACATTATATTTTAATGGAATATGTTTGTTTTTCAAACAATTTTTTTTCAAGGTTGATGTTTGTTGCTTTTACAGAAATATAAGACAGTGTAGTATTAATTTTATTCAGTATTTTCTTTTTTTCCATAGATATCGAATGTCTTTGAAATAATCGAACTAAAACTATAATAGAATATCTTCATCGAACGATGACAAATAATCTAATTGTTTTATTATTTTTTTTGATGATTTGTCAGTTTGTATTCATTATTCATAAGCTTATTCATACATTTCATATGTAGTAATATCTAGTTCAATTAAATTTTTGTAGATGAGAAAAATCTTTTCACAAGATACTATATTTATGAATTCAATATGATATTTTAGATAAAAAAAAACGTCAATCGCACTAAACAAAAAATTCATGTCGAAGTTTTCAATATTGTTTGACTTCTATGTTTAGCAAGTAATATTCAAGATAAAAAGTGAGTTTTTATCTTGAAATTGACACTAAATTTAGAATAATATTATTTTTTAAAATTCAATATTTGTCTCTAAGCATTTACGAGTTGCAACTAATCAGAGTAAATCAGACTGACTTGTAGATCGAAATGATATTCTTGTCAAAAATTCATGTCTTCTACAAATTGTAGTAACTTTTTTAAATTTTATATAAAATTTTGTAGAATGATTTATTTTCTATATAAATTCTCATTAATGAAATCTTTAAAAGTTAATCATCAAATTTAATCCTTTTACAGAAAGATAATCAAATAGTAAACTCTCTAATCAAACTGAAAATTCAAAGCAATTTTATTCATGTTCGGATATAAGAAATAGTCGAGACCGATTTTATAGAGGTTACGACGAGGCGAGATTAAGTTAAATCACTGAAGTTTTCCCATGATAATATTTCATATTGTAAATGTCCATGTGTAAACCATATATCTGGATAAATAATGCAGGTGTATAAGTGAGTCTTGGACATAGTCTTCACTTCATTCACATCTATTCTACTAATTTTTAATAGATCTATCAGAAAAAAACATACGTTTTTAGAAATATGTTCGATACTTTAGCTTCTTTTTTGTCTGAAGGATAAAAAAATATAAAGATACTCATTCCAAATAATGTCTAAGACCTGGAAAAAAATTTTCAGTTTCGATTGAACATAGTATGTGGGAGAAACAGAAGGCTTTGTGATCCCAATATTTTATAGACGACAGCATCCGAGAACTTTGAGTCTATGATGACTGTTGCTTTACTCGTCAAGATCTACTTGTACTGACAGTTTTCAGTATTTTTGATGTGCCGTTCTCTAGAAACCTAGGAAAAGGATGAGAGAGGCAATACCTTCGAAGACAAAATTCATTAAAATGGCCATCATTAAGCAATAATATAGCAGATTCATTCAAAAAAAAATCAATTATTTGTCGAGATTCTCTCGTTATATTTAAAAATATAGGTAATTGTGTGATAGTTTTTTTAATCTCAATTCGTAATTAGAAAAAAAAATTATTTAATTGAAGTAGAATAAGTGGTTGACTACAGATACTTGTAGATTATGCAATAGAACCAAAACACTATTGAACCAGTTAGTGATCTATACTTTATTTACAAGTAATATCGTATTTTTATATAAATTATTATTTAATTAAAATTGCATACAATGACAATGTAATTTTCAATAGAACATATTCTTGTTAAATGACATGTCATTTTATTTTTATTCATCGGCAATTAATTTCCATTGTATACATTTATAAAATAGCTTTTCCTTCGTTTTTTCCCGACTTGAATTTCATCTTTAAATTCATTCTATGCTTAACAGATACTAGCAGTTAAAATTTCCGTTTTGTAAAAGAGATCTTATTGAAATTCGTATATACAAATTTGGTAAAACGAAAAGATGGCTGATGCAAAAACATCAAAGAAAAATTAAAAAAATAAATTAATTTCATATGAGAATAGTGTATTTATGCTTAACGGTTATACATGGATAGTCCTGTAAAAAGATTAAAGAGTAGTACTACTGAATGGCACTATTGAGGCTACATAAATGATACTTGCAATATTTTTCTTTTAAATTTTTTTTTTTTTCTGTCAGCCTTATTTATTCTTTCTATACTCATGCCTTTCACTCGTTCATAGAAAAAAATGATGAAGTGCTATTGAAGCATTTGAATGTATGCCTATGACGAGTAAGATATTTTTTTCTTTCTTATGATTCTTATGAAATGTTTACCAATGAGATTGGAAATCGAACATAATAATAAGAAAAAAAGCTCAAGTAGATTACAAAGGAAATATTCCTGCCTTTTAAATTGATGAATACAGTGGTTTGATATTAAACTTTTTTTTTTTATTGAAATGACTTAATTTTATAATATGAAAGAAAAAAATGCGTCAGGTAGCAGCAGTCAAAAGAAAAAAATATGAAAGAAAGACTAAAGCAAGTTTACTTATTAAATATGCGTTTCATATCAAAGTCAAAAGAAATTTCTATTAACTTTACTTAATCGATTTCTGATTGAATAAGGTATGATACGACATTCTATGTATAGAACAGTAAAACAAGACCATTTCATGATATATATACAGTCACTTAAAGACAGTACTACAGTTCTATGATACTTATTTTATATAGAAACAGGTAAACTAAATTTATTTGTAGATATACACTTTCAATAAAGAAAATGCTAGTCAAGACACTTTGGGAAGTTTCTTTTTTTTCTTTCATTCCATCATCAAGACAATCAAAAAAAAATCGATGCATACATTATATTCATAATTACAATAGTAGGAAGAAAAAAAAAAACATGTTTGGTTTTAATTCTTTTTCTTTTTCTTTTTGTTTTTCATAAATTTCTATTCTGGCTTTGCATTCAATTTCATATTTTGAATGAAAATTTGACCTTAGATTTTGTTTTCATTATTAAATAAAATATTGATGTTTATCTTGATACTTCTTTTTTTTTTTATCGTTTGCCGTACAAAATAGACAAATAACTCATTGTTGGCAAACTTTTTTTTTAATCCACTTCAGTTATGAAAAATCATTCATCTAGTTGAAATTATATACTTTAGGTTATTTGCTGTCATGAGGAGAAGATAATAATCAATATAGTACTAATTCTTGCCAACTGAAATACATCTCAAGAAAACCTTCTTGAACACTATGTTCTCATAAAGAGTTAATATATAGCTTTACAATGTATTACTAAAAGAGATCACTGAGGAATAGAAGATTTTAATTAAATTATTTATTTCAAATAAGTGTCAACTTGACATATAGTTTCATTATTGCATGACAATATGATAATTGAGTGAGTTCTTTACAATAATCATAAAATACTTCACGAATTTCTCATTTGAAATAAAGTGTAGATGATTATAATATTGAAAATTTGTAAATAAGTGTTCAATCGAGCATTTAAATTCAAGAGATTTTTGTTTTTTATTGAGTAGTTTTATTTTTCACTAAGTCAAATAAGTTTCTTTTTTTTGTTGACTAGTATTTTCTTATTATGGCGACACGAAATCATAAATTATGCATCAAGAATAATCATTATATACGTATTTTATATTCTATTCTTTTTTTTTTTTTTACAATTGTAAGAACTTTTTTGTTATAAGACTCTTCATTTGTTTTTCAGCACAATTCTGTTCTATTTTTGTCATAATATTAAATTCGGCAATAATACAATAACAACTAATAACATTTTATATATTAGTACAAATGGAACCTGACATCTCTTCAGATATTATTTTATTAATTTGAGAGTTGTACTTGTTTTTTGTACATTTTTAATTAGTAAACTGTTTTCTTTGTTGAAGATTTTTCTCAAGAAGAAATGACATTATGAAATCAAATTTTGAATATTTTTAGTGCAAACAACAATAAATGAACCAACGAAACTAAAAACTACGTAAAATATTGTTTACAAATCATCTTTCTGAATTTGTTTGTATGCACAAAATTTGCATCAACTTTTTAAGAACAAAAAAAGTCGACATTATATATTTTGTTACTAGTAAGTCGTATGCAAATTACAAACTGCCAAGGTAATCAACCATAACTATTTTTAAATGCAATATGTTTAAAAGTAAAAACGTACTGCTTAGTGCGTCAGCAAAGAAGAGAAAAAAAAAAGAAACTTTTTTTTCTTATCGACGCAATGCAGGTTGATGTTTTTTTTTCTTTATATGTCTTGTAATAGTGTCAGCCAAATATATTAATAACAATGTGAAGTTTTTTCTTCTTTTAAATATGCATTGGCATAGTTTAAAAAGAGAAAAAAAAACCTGTTGTGTTGTTTGAGCGAAAGCCAATATGATAGAAAAAAAAAATTACATATGCGTTAGATTAAGTAATTATTTCATGTAATATCGAAAACAATTGCAGAAGGTTAAGAAAGAGAATTGTATTCTAACGAATTCTATGAGACTTTTTTTTTTTCATCAAAAAAATTTAAACAAAAACAAATTCATAAATTATCTTTGTTTTAATAGAATAACAGATAATCTTGTTTGAATAAAAATATGTTTTTTAATATGTCGTAGAAAATTTTATTTGCGTTCATCAAAATTCTGATTGTTTCAAAATGCCTATTGAGACTATGCGAGACGCATGTAATTCATTTTTTGGTCATTGTTGCGCTTTTTTCATTCTTTACTGATTAAAAACGCATTGTAACCATGTGGTTTACATTCAATAGACGTTAAAAACAAGAAAAACTACTGTAAGTGTATAATGTACTTTAAGATAAAAAAAAAAGTTTAACTATAGATACGAATTTTTTTTTTTCGTCGATGAAATATTTAAATGATTTTTTGAATGTTCAGACGAACTATAATTTAAGAATACCTAAAATTAGGAATGCAAGGATAATTAATTACGGTGATCATAGATTGAAATTCAATTTTTTTCGATTGGAAGAGTTCTATTTCAAGAACATGCCTAAATTTCAGAAAAATACATTAGAAGTTTTTTGGAATTCGGGATTTCGAATCTATAGATAGCTTATCGAAATTCTCATTTTGAATTTTGTCGTTTACAGAAGGCTTACTTCTCACGATTTAGTCATGTTTTATAATATATAACTATTTTCTTGAAATAGACCTGTTCTAAGCGTAATAATCGAGATCAGTCTGAGACTACGGTAGTTTAATCATGCGTTCGCTCTTCTTTTCCTTAGCCTATGCGTATCTATATATGGACCGTTGTAGAACTGCATGTAAGATCGATGCATTGCTCTACCACACTCATCAATACATGGTTGGTTGACACGCCAATTTAAAGTGTCACCGCTGTCCATCGTCACCGTTGCATATATATCCGTGATATGAAGATGTTTTCTTGATGACTGATATCTTTAAACTATCAATTATTCCATCCATTCTACATACACATATATATCAATATAAATAGTGGAGTTGACCGATTGTTTCACACATACGAAACTACTGCATGGATACTTACTCATAAAATGAATTTTCTGTTTTGATTATGTTCAGTGAGCTGTGTGAGTATAGATGTGGATGAGTGTAGTTTTGTATTTGTATTTTTTCTTCAGCTAAAAGTCGATATCTACATCAACAACTACACTAATACAAAGATCCGTATCCAAACTACTTAAAACTATATCTCACAAACATATTACTTGCACTCACACCGCCATTCTTTTATTCATACTGATGAGTTTAATTAATCTAATAATATAAGAACCAAACAGCTAATGAAAGTTTGAGAGAACGATTAACTTAACATAAACAGAATAGAAAAAAGAGTTGCTCTGGCGCATAAGTGTCAAGTACGAAAGAGTCGGCGCATAAATATCATGAACGGAAGTGTTGTGTCGCCTAATGATGGAGAGCGAAAGATGAGAAAAGGAATCAAATTTATTGACCATAAAAAACAAGAAAAGTCAAAAATAAAGAAGGATTAATGACACATGTTAGAAGAATTACAATGTTGTTGTTGAAGAAAAAGTCAGACAAATGACGATGTCATATTTCATTAGCCTATAATACTTTTATTCATAGTTATTAAAAATTGACACGATATATTCATGAGATTCTTTTAGACAAACGTGTTTTCTTGACTTTAACTCAAGCTGATACAGTCTTTATGTGTGATACTTTAGAATGAAGATCTGACTAGAGCTCCCATGACTTGATATTTAATAACTATCTACAAGTTTAACCAATTTATTTTTTCAGATTATTTCCTTATATCTATTTATAGAATGACTGTGACAACAGACGTTAAGCCAATATCAAGAAAAAATTGTTTATTAACAATATCTTTAATTATTTTTATATTTGCTTCATTTCTAATCGGATTTCTTATGAATGTATCGCGTGATACTCCTACTCAACTGATTCTAAAGTCGACTCAAGTCACGTTAGTTGAGAGACTACTTAATAATTCTCAAACAAATACTACTCCTATTGTTCATCCTTCACCAAGTCGTACACCATTTGAAAATTTTATTTGTGATAATACAAGTATTGATCGATTTCCAACGTCATCGACAACACCATCCAATGATTCATTTGATATATATCGAAAAAATTCTCTAGAAAAATATTGTAATATTGTACCTATTCCACGACGTAATTATACAAAACCACAGACATATACACAAGAAGAAGTTGCATTTGTTATTTTTACATCTTCGAAATTTTTTCATACACGAGCAACAGCAACACGTGATACATGGCTTTCACGTATAACAAATTATTATTTTCTTGGTGCAACTCCTTATCCCTATTTACCTGTAACTGTTATTTCTGGTGCTGGTGAAGATAAATTATCAAATATAAAAAAAATTTTTTATGGTCTTCAAATAATTTATCAACAACAAATGAATCTTCCTATAAATCAACGACAAAAATGGTTTTATATAGCTGGTTGTGATACATTTATTCTTCCTCATCATTTACTTAAACGTCTTGATGGTTTAGATTATACAAAAGCTATTCGTGTTGGTGGTCATTGGGGACATGCTAATTGTCCAGGACCAAATGGAACAAGTTATACAGCTGAATTTCCATCAGGTGGTGCTGGATTTTTTTTTAGTATGAAATTACTTGAAATAATGCAACCACATTTAATAAATTATGTTGAAAATGTTTGGCCACATGGGAATTTTGCATCTGATTGTGCACTTGCATGTCTTGCTCATCAATTAGGTGTTAGTTTAACAAAACAAGTTGGTTTTTGGGCACATGCACCAGCATTTACATTAGCTGAAAATGGACATGAAAGATTTCATAAAGAACCTGAACCAAATGATTTTCATTATGTTCAACCTGATGAAATGTATGCACTTGATGAATTTTATGTTAATCAACATATGGATAGATTAATCAATGATGAAAATTGGAACGAATTAATTCCATTTACTCGACGTTTTGTTTCTAGTCATTATGAATTATTAAGAAAAAAACGACAAGAATGTACTTTGCCAA
>CAJNOP010000277.1:193900-252587 GCA_905250075.1 Rotaria sp. Silwood1
GAGTAGCAGTCCATATCAAATAATATTAGTACTGTAATATGGCAAGAAATATTGTTTGTCCATAATTGATCAATATCTTTAGATTGCTCTATCGAATAGAAGGAAAGTTGTATTTGACATAATTAATTAGGTTTGTTGTTTGGAAATAATTTCGTCAATAATGAACGAGATGTGAATTATACTTTCGTTAAAATTTCTTCTATGACTTATCAAAAACAGTTTTTACTGCGGAATTATTCGTCGCTATACATTAGCGAGTTTTTTAAAAAGCCCAATAGGTAGAAAGATATGACAAAACTACAAAAAATTGCACTGGATTCAAGTGTCTATAAAGGTGTAGCTCGATCAGATATTCAACTATTCTGCTTCTGCGACTCTCTCAGTGAAATAATATGTAGTTATTTGAATTCCGAAATTCCAGTTATTATATACTCAAAAATTGAATTAAACTTGCATGCCCGACTTAAGCGGCTAAAGATTGACGAACATAATATATAAATCAAAAAACATATTGCTTCATATAAATATGTAAAAACATACCACAGAAACATCTGGGTACTTTTTCTACGAATTAAAAAGAACATTTTAATGATACGTATTTCTAACAAGATCTCATAAACAAGGAGTGTATGATAGTCTTTTTATTAAGTAAATAGAATATACATTTCCAATTACTTAATGCTGTGATGGATGTAACATTGACTTCGTCTGCGTCGACGTCAAAAATAATGTTCCGAAAGTGTTTTTTGAGTAAGCAAATGAACATCTTATTTTGTCAGATTTTAAATGTCGAGAAAAAACAGGTATTATTCTATGACAGAAACCACATAACCTTCAAAATCTTATCTTTTCATTTCGCTCGAACATAACTCAAAAAATTAAATAGCATAATTTATTTATACTTCACACATTCTATGTGGACCATATTCAATTTCTAGATAAAGAGACATCGATAAGAAATCTAAACTTGAATAATCCTTCATCTTTTCTTCGTCGAAAAAGAAAACGGACCACTGTACAACTTTCTGTAATCATCTAAATCTCCATACAAAATATTGACGCACTCGACAATGCTGTACAGACAAATGAAATTTCATTTAATCATACTCTTCACTTTTATACCTGCTTATCGACAACTTGTTATCTTTCACTCTATTAATTATACACCGTTTTATCATCATTATCGAGACCGAAAAAGCACGATCGTAAACGGTCGTATACGTCAAAGTACTTCTGGAAACTGTCACCGTGCATGACAATCGTATATGGTCGTAACTTAGTCGTAAGTTCCCAGGCCGAGAAATCGGATAGTAAGATCGGTCATGAATTCTTGTATAATCCTATCCGACCTTACGGAAATATCGTATATGATCATACAAAATCATACGAAAAGTCGTTGTCTCAGAAATCTGATATCAAGTTTTACACCAAGTTTCTTATATGCTCCAGCAATAAAATTTTGTATGATTATAAAAAAATCGTAGAGTAAGATTATAACCCTAGAGATAGTACTGAGTTCAGAGTACCCATGTACCGAGAAAGCCTCAGCAGGGTATCCAATATGGGTACTTCGAAAATTCTCAGTAATTATACTGATGTAGAGACTGCATGGGGTACCCATAAAGTATGCTCAATGAACAAATACTTATATGGGTATCCGCATCTGTAATTTTACTGAGGAAAGCTCTACAGGGTACCCTACATTTGTTGCGTTCTGTGTAGCGACTGTTCATTGACCGTTTTCTTCTTTCATGCATGGCTCCGTATAAACAACTGAGGAAAACATAACAAATTAATTTATTTTTATACTAATTTTTTCTAGATTATTTCTTGACTATTTCTTAGTCGAGAACATGCCAATCTTGATCGTAGATGAAGAGTGGACTATTCTGAAGTGGTCTGATGGATACTCAACCAACTTAAGTCCGGTCAGATCCCGGCATTTGACCTGCTGAGTTTTCGAAATTGAAACAATTAAATATAATAAAATCGAAAAAAAATATAATTAATTGCTTTCAGAGAAACAAAAATGAAACAAGTTAAAGGTCAGGTTCGATCCTGAACATACTGAAATTTTGGCAACAGGGTACCTAGAAATACTGTACAATAGTGCTTGATTGAGTATCTGAACAGTATCTTCATATACCCAATTACTATACATTTTGTAGCAGGGTACCTGCCAAAGTACCACTTAGGTACTTGAAAGTACCTACAAGTACTTTGGTACCCAAAAGTTCCCGTGACATACTGGTAACAGGGTACTTTTTCAGGTACCCTTAACTCAGTCCATTCTCTAGGGAAGTGATTTCTTTAACAATATGCTTTATTTGCTACACTCTCCCTTCATCTAGCTATTATAAATTACGTTAACTTCACATAAGCAACAACACTCTAATTAATAAACGTAATGCAGACGTATCCACAAAGGAAATAATCATTAAACAATAAAACCAATAACCAAATAGTTATAAAAAGTCTGGCATAGAAAAATAAGAAGATGAAAAGGGGATATTCTATACTGAGTGTATAGAGAAAAAGAGATGAAAATTTATATTTTCTATATTATTATAATAGACAAATAAGAAACGAAACTAAGTGTAATCTATATTATCAATCTAGAAAAAAGAAATTAAAAATGGAATTCTCTATATCACTATAGTCCGAACGGTCAAAAGTCCGAGTAAAATTTTGATTTCTTTTTAATATTCATTTTGGTTTCATGATAATGTCTTTTGTTGCTTTTCATGTACTATAGACTGATATGGATTGGTCATATATCTACCATTATAATCCTCTACTAGTCGTATATCGATAGTGTATATCTTAGATTTTTATCTCTTTCTATTTGTGCACATTCCCTGAATAATTTAACGTGTATCGATTTTTCATAGGCTATTACAAGTTTGATTTTCATTTGTACAATAAAACTTGTTTAACAGATTTCAAATATTGTACGTATCAAGAGGGAAGGAACGAAAATAGCGTACTTCAGCGTACTTCCTGTACTTCCAGACTATATGATAACTGTACATCAGATCTTTTTAGCTATTTCAAGTTTACTATCGACCTGCGTTACGGTATATTAGCCGGAGTCCAGCTTACTTAAATCAACCTCCCCCTAAAGTCCAAATACTTCACGGTACTTCCAATCCGGAAATACCGTGAAGTATTTGGACTTTTTGGCAGATAGACTTACGTAGACTGGATTCCGACTAACATACCGTAACACAGGTCGATAGTAGACTTGAAATAGCTAAAGAGATCTGATGCACAGTTATCATATAGTCTGGAAGTACAGGAAGTACGCTGAAGTACGGCATTTTCGCTCCTTCCCCCTTGGTACGTATACATAAGACTCTATGCTAACATATTCCGGGATAACTTTTAATATTATGCTTACTTTCTTGTAGTATGACCTACATAATTCATATGTTGACACTAGTAGTGGTCCTGATGAAGAGAGGTCAAATGCTGACAGACTTACTTTACAAAAGAAAATGCTGAAGTCTAAGTATAGAACAGCAGCATCGTGTGTACATTGGTACAATAGATCAATTAATAGGCAAATCTTCTACTGTAATAATAGATAGTTCTGATATTATCAATGATCAGGTGAATGAACTTGATGTTTTTATGGGTGAAATGGAGGATGATTATGAAGTGCAAGAGAAAATGGAAGATGAACGTAGATCCTAATACAGCATGGTTTACCTTACTCTACAGACACATAATCAGCTTTCATTAATCACTTTAATATCGATTGTATCATATGTTGTATGTAGCATGAATTTCATTTCGGCAACAAATATGCTACCTTTCCTTTTTCTGCTTCGTTCTTTTAATGCGTTTGTTCTATATTGTATTGGTACATGTTATTAGATACTCCAAGTCATGTTGTGTGTTCCTATGTAATAGCACTTTATAACTCCTTCTTATAGTATTTTACAATAAAACTTAATATGAACACACCCTCAACTCGGACTTTTGACCATTTGGACTATAATAAAGAAAAATAAAAAATTAAGATTAAGACTTTCCATAATATTAATATACAAAAATACGAAAAAAGATTAGGTTTTTCTATATTACGAATATAGAAAAATATAAAATTAAAATTGTCATTTTCATGTAAGGGAAGTTAGCAGCCGATTCGAGTTTTTCGCAAAACAATACATCCCATTAAGTGAGCCACACCAGAGATGCAGTGAGCCAAGTGCAGCTCGACGAGCTCTATCGAATGGTATAAGTTTCACCTTCAGAAGAATAAAATTTTGGGAATTAGGACCGGTGGAAGATCTGTAGGAAGGCTTTGGACTCGGATTTTCTCTGACGATTCATTCCACGAACTGAGCCACTTTTAGAACTTATCTCATTAGATGCAGCTCAACGAGCTCTATTGATTGGTATGTGTTTCACTTCGATAAGAATAAAATTATATTCAGCAGGACCCTTACTCACAACATTACCACCAACGAAAATTATAATGAAACATATCATTCGAGACGGCTTCGGACACAGCAATGATTCCGCTTTGGTCGATCAGTAGTTCAAATTGTCCAGCAAATTGTTCAATGAAAGAAAAAAACAAAAAGAGTAGATATCTTGATTTTATGAGTATTCTTGTGTATGAACATATACAATAACTATATTCAAACGTACATCATTTGATAGAGCTTCTCACGTTGCATCGATTTAACTGTGTTTCATTAGTGGATCAAATGCCGGAATGAATCGTCGATGGCAGCACCATGAGAATCGCGCTGAATATTTTTCGAAAATCCTAATGGCCCAAATTTAATTTTTTTTTCGAGCGAAACCTATGCCAATCGATAGAGCTCCTCAAGCTGTATCGAATGAGCTAAGATTCAGATGTGACTCAGTCTGCGAAGCGAATCGTCAGAGGAAATCCGGGCCTAAAGCCTTGCTGGAGATCTTCCAGAGGTCCTGCTGACTTGAATTTTATTCTTATCAAAGTGAAACATATACCATTCGATAGAGCTCGTCGAGCTGCATCTGATTCACTGCATCTCTGCTGTGGCTCACTCAATGGGGCGAATCGTTTTGCGAAAAACTAGAATAGGCTGCTAACTCCCCTTACATATATTTTCTGTCTTACCAGCATCGAGAAATAAGAAATAAAAATTAATGTTTCTCTCTTATGAACATGGAAAAGTAAGGAATAAAACTAACGGTTATCTATATTATCAATATAGAAAATAAGAATTTAAAATGGGATTTTCTATATAACCAGCATCGAAAATGAAAAATTAAACTTAAGATTTTCTATAATATTAATATAGAAAAGTTAGAAATAAAATCAAACCATTTTCTATACTATTGCTATAGAAAAATAAAAAGTAAAAACGCTATTTTCTATGTTAAATACATAAAAAATAAAGAACTAAAATTAAAATTTTCTATATTGTTCATATAGAAAAATAAGAAAGATAATTGCGTGCACAACTCGATCGTGTTTTTTAACTGCTGTTGCTTATATTAAAATTACTTGAATCAACAATTCTCCAATAAATATAAGAACAGGGAACTCCATACACGATCAGATAAGGACAAGCAAGTTATCTTCAGTATGTACTGGTGTATGTTTCTTTTTGTATGAATCTTTTATGATCTGCTGAGACCTGGTAGGAAGCATTGAGTCTGCCCCTATAAGTTTCTTAATCTTTGAATCTTGTAAGATGTTTTGGTGACATCTCACAGTTAGAATCTGACGAAATCTTTCAAAAAACGAACACATGAGATTTTATCCGATATTGTAACAAGATCTTAGGAAAAATCTTATAAGGGTAAGATCTTATTGCCTCTTGCACGATCTGACATCTGGTTTTTTTGACTTTAGTACAACTCTTTCCACGTTGAGAAAATCGATAATAAGATTAATCACAGATTGAGGTGTAATTATTGTATTAACCTATACCTACGCCCTTATCAATTTATTTTTTTTAATGTTGACTCGAGCATTAGTGTAGTATATTATACATTAGATTAAATCTAAAACTAATATTTCTATCATATAATTAAATTGCTATTTGATGAATTTTATTTTTTACTTTTAGATTAAATAAATTTTTGTTATGATTTTTTAGATTATTAAACAGGATGAATGAAATAGTTAAGTATTAATTTAATTAAATGGAGGTGCCCAATTTGACTGCAGATCCAAATTCGTTTTTTTCATGTAGCTGTGATGATTTATCGAAACAATACGACGATATATCATCGAAGCTGTATGAGAAAAAAAATATTGGGGCTCCAGTGAGCCTGGACATCCCACCGCTTAGTTTTCCTATCTTTAGAGAAAGGGAGGGCGCGAGGAAGGGAGGAGGCAGAAAAAGCTTGCATTGAATACGATGACAATCGACATTGCATACGACTGTGTACGATCGTTTGCGATGATTGTATATAAGTCGTATTTCATTGTATACAACACGACGATATACGGTGGCAATTCAGGCGGCTAGTAATACGGCGAAATACGGGCGTACACAGTCGAATACGACTGTCGTAATGCTTCTCCTGGATATACTTATTTTCACTAATAACAATATAATCATATTAATGAGTAAAATTAATTACAACCCTAAGCACCATTTTCATCACATAACACCTTTTCATATAAAAAACTAAAGATTTCTTTCTGTTTTCATCTTCTTAAAAATAGTTTATAGTCAAATTATTTGAAAATCATGTTTATTATTATCTGAAACTTAACTTGACTCTGCAATTCCCAATCGAGCTTTTCCTCAAACTACTTTGGACATCGCCGTTTTATTTATATATATATTAAGCAGGTTGTAGAAGTCTTATTTGAATAGCATGATTACAATGACGGCATTAACATATGTCATCTTATAGAAAACACATTTGTCAACTTCAGACAAGAAAGAAATTCAGAGTTTGATTAAGACTAACACTATGATAAATAGAGTTTGAACAGAATAAATTGTTAATCTGAACAGTTACTTTAAATAAATGAGGTATTATTATAAATATCTTTTGAAATAAATGAATATGAACACAAGAAATGTTCGATTGGTTTTTATTGTTCAACTTAGTTCATGTCAGGGTAGTAATGTTCAAAGTAAAACTAGATGTTTGTTTTATTCTTCGTTTGAATCTTTTTTAACCAGCTTTTTCATGCATTATTGTAAAGAGTGTCTCATAATAACATAGGGCTAATTGTCAATCACAATTTTCATGTAGAAGTGTGAAATTTTTCCAAGTTACAGTTCTCTGACTTACACAAGTACTAAAATTCATGGCCAAGATCGACATACATGATTCTTCGTATCTGATTTTCGTAATATGTTTATCTCTTTATTTGTGATATTTATAAATAACGAATAATAAGAAACTTTACAAGACAACTCTTTTTTTTTTTTGAAAAAATATAAATTATCATGAAATTCAATACCTGTAGGCATGCTCTCTGGTGTTTTCTATGATCGAATGCAATTGATCAAGTATTTCAACCATCATTTTCGAATATTTTGCTTTCAAAATTTTCCCTTCATTATTTAGCAATTCAATTTTTTAATTGTACTAATGTAGCAAATAGATTTTCATGAATGTTTTCTCCGAAGACACATTGCATATTTTCAAATCTTTTCACACATAAAATCAAACAACGCTATCTACTGATTCTATTATGTTTATAAAACAATGATGCTACGTACCATGCGACAAAAATACTTCATGTTCTTTGTAGACGTTTTAAATTTAATATCAAAACATCAAACATCTGTTTTGCATTCGTAATTGATGAACATTTAGTATAATATTTGTCATTAAATCAGAAAGATTTTAGATATCAATGCATGCTTTATAAAATACGCTATCCGCTATGTCATGATCAGATAAGGAATAAAAATATCATAAAATTCTATTATGAAAATTGAGGCATTTGAGTACTAGTTCAAGTGAAGAGAGCTGAAACTTTCGAAAATTAAAGATCTTGGTTTGATATATCTATTTGATAAAAATTCCATCCTTCTATGTCAAGGACAAGTATGAAAGATATCATTAGCCATTTCTTCTCAATTATTATAGGATATTCTTTATTAATTTTGTAACAGAATCTTTTCTTTTTAGACCACACGATGATAATTTGTTTTGTTTCAATAATTTTAATTTGTCGTAAACACTTCGTATTTAATGCTGCTCTAAACCATCAAAAGAAAAATTTAGTTTTTCAACTTATATTGTGCAATGCCTATTTGTTTTATTATTGATATTGTTAGTTGTTTTTCTTAATAAAATCTCTTTCTTCACTAATATACAATATCTGTTTGAAACGAAACAGAGAGACAACGAGCGATGCATAGCCTTGGACTACATGAGTAGTGATTATTTTTATTAATTCGTTTTGATTGTGATGATGAGGAATGAATCCATAGTATCTTTGCGAGAGGCAACGTAGACACGTCTGTAAAACATTGTCTGTACAATATTACATAACAGCGATGTGTCATTGAATAAGACATTTATTCGTGCATATTAAGTTTATGAGGAAAAAAAATGTCATTTTATCTAAAATGCATTGCTGATGGCTGAGACATTAAAAATTATCTGTATAAAATATTAAATTTATTAGAACTACATTGTATGTTTTGATTTATCATTGAGATAGTATGCCATAAAAGAATTATATCTTTATATAAATAAATGCTCATTTATATTTTAAATAATGAATTACATAAAAATCGACTTTATTCAGTGTAGCTTTCGCAAAGTTGACAAATCAAATCAATAATATTAAAGAATTGTGCAATGACTATGTATTATAGTAATGATATACATTTCTTTTTCTGGTGAACTTGACATTGGTGGTACAACGTATAGACTGAGCAAAACTTGAAAATCACTCAAATTTAGCACTATCAAACACAGCACCACTCAAATAATGAATCTGAGACTTGGTTGCACTCAAGTTTTGTTTTGTTTCATAAGGCGAAGATGGAAACCTCTAATACAGAGTTATTTATATGTTGTGATCAAAAGACTACAAAATTCAGATAACAGTAAACTGAATAACTATGTTGTCATGGTTCGTAGCCACATCTTTTATCTTACTTACATAAAGTAATATATAAATCAAACGAATAGTAGAATAATGCGATCGGCAGGCACCAAAACTAACTATATCGAGGGTATGTCTCCTCTTTTGTCATATAACCATTCTCTTTATTTTATGGAATGAAGTACAGCCATACTAGGGTATGAGTGCGAGTATGGATCTGCCTGTAGATGTTGGTATGAGTGGGTGAGTAGCCCTGTGTCTGGTCTTCATCTAAGCCAACATTCACACCCAATATCATATTTATGAAGAATGTCAGTTGGCTTACTGGTTAAATAAAAAGGAAAGTTGTCTTTTCACTGTTGAATTGGAATATTTACGTAAATGAAGTTAGTCCCTGATACGAGTAATTCCAGGACCGTTTCTCTTAGCATGTGTTTCAGGTCCTTTTATCTGGGTTCCAAGTAGAATGCTACATGCTCTTTCTATTAAAACCCAGAAAAAGACCTGAAACACATACTGGGAGAATCACTCTGGGATTACTCCGTAAATTTCCTATTGCCTATGGTGAAAAACTAGTATTATGCAATGTGTAAAGCAATAGCATGAGACATTATAAATCGGATTGCATCATTCGATAGAGCATATCGAAATCAACTTGAAATACAAATAAGAGAACGTGGAGCACATCCTAAGTCAATCGGTGCTAGAATTGTTCGAATCAGGTACTAACTTCACCTACATGGATATATTTGAAATTGATCAATCAAAGAAAATCATTACTATTAGTGGTTCTGCAATATGTAAAGGGGTCTTCTTTACTTAAATCTAACTCTTATGTTTGACACTATTGTTTGAACGCGTTATAACTGAGTTGTTATGCAGACAAAAAAAACCAAGAATTTTCCTACACCTGTGAATATTGTTTCTTTTGGTGTTTCACATCAGCAAAGTTTCTTTTCTATTTCACACATTTCAGCTAAATTAATATTACGATTCGTACCTAATTTAACCATGCAACAAATAAGATGAAGAGACCCTTATACATGTTCATATTACCTAAATGAACTTGATATAGTACAAGTTTAAATGTCTATTATGAAGGAGAATGTATCGCATAGTTATATGATGACTGCAAAGACATAGAAAAAAAAGAATCCGATATACGAGATGTATTGCAATTAGATATTAGCACCGAATAGGACAAACACGTTATCCTGTATCTACTTCTGGTAGAAAGATGATTCTCGGAAATCGATTTGGTTATTCAAGACAGAAGAACTAATCTCAATTCTGAACAGCTAGATAATATTTTTGTTAATGCGGTCAACGTATTACGATAATAAAATGCTTTTATAAAGCATCTTTTTTTTTTGTTGGTGTGTATATGTGTCAGACAAAATTGAGATTTAGGCAAATTTAAAAAACTGAAAAAATAAAAATAAAGAACTGATCTGATACATCTATATTATGTTCTATTCAATTTTAATTCAAGGTTAGTTAAACGTAGGAAGTTGTAGAGTTCACCACTATTTTCTCTCAAAGTTTAATTTGTCTTAACAAGCTTCGATCCAAAAACAAGAAAAGTCTTTGAGCATGTGCTTTTTGAGTAGTATTTTCTATCGCTGTTTATGTGTCTTCGAATTTAACATGATTTATAGATGATATGTGTAGTATAAATGTACGATGCTATTTAGTTTTTTCAAGTTATTTTTCAATCCAAAAAAGAGATAGATGTTTTAGTTAGTATCCACTATAAAGTAAGATGGTGATGGTAAAATCCTACAGGCCCATAATTTTTTTATATTTATTTCCTGCGACAAACGTGCTGTTAACATAGTAAATCAAGATGAATGAGAAATACAGATAGTTTTATTTCGTTTTGCTTGATAACGAAACTATTTATTTTAGTTTGATAGATCTCACAACTGATATAATTCTAACATATATATTGTTGCACGTCGTTTATAACAATCTTAAATAATCTATAATAAACCTCAAGTTTATCGAAAATATTTATCAGCTGTCGATAGCATAATAAATGTTCGAACTTTATCTAGAATCAACAGTTTACCTATTTGTGATGTTTAGAAAAGTAGAAAGAAAAAACGATCTCCTTTAAGTAAAAAAATGACGTCATAAACAATAAAAAAAAAACAACCACGAATTGGCAAACAAAATAAATATTTATACCAAACGTCAATTTTTTTTAGCAAAAGTTCTGTTTCAAACACATGTCCATAGTTTTTAGATGTTTAACGATGGTATACTTAGTCCTACTGTTAATCTTACATAATCAAAAATCAAAACGAAAACTAAATCCCATTATTTTTAGTTTTCAAAAGTAAATATAAGGAAAACATTGGTTGTATTAATGTTTACTTGAAATATATCGAAAACTGAATAATATACGTCTTTATTGTTCTATGAGATTATGCTGCTAGTTGTATTTTTGTTTATCATCTTCAACAATTAATTTTTGCATATGTCTACAATTAACTTGATTCTTTCGTGCATAAAGATTAATCTTCATAATGTTGAAAAAATTGAAAATATTTTCTAACATCAAAAGACACATTTTTTTTATTTTGCTTTGCATTCACTTTTTTTTACATCATTAATGTATTTGGCCTTTAAAAATAGAAAAAAAAAGTCTTCGGAAAGAACATTAGAATCAAATTATTGAGTAACTCACACCGACAATGTAACTTTTTCGGAACAACAAGAAAAGGGGAAGGAAAGCATGTTTTCTATCACATAATTAGACAAAAAAAAAGAGTGGTTTAGTCTAGAAAAAGAAGAAAAAAATGTAAACGAGTTTTGAATAGGTCACAGGAGAACGCAAGAACAAAAGAAAAATAATATTGAAAAAACTCTGAATTTATTCTGCTTCACAACAATATCTTTTTAAAGATGTACGGGGTTCAATCAAAAAGCCACTGTTATTATCCCGACAAAAAAGAAAGGAACATATTAACTTTACAAGAAAAAAAACTTGACTATTTTCTTTTCCTCGTGTATATCTCACTTTGACTAAAACTCATAGAACATACTCAAGGTAAGTGTATCAATTGTTATATTATAAAAGGATACGAATGATCTTAGTGACTCAATTAACTTTCTATTCAAATACATAGTTAATAATACCCCGAATTCACTAATTGATAAAAAATATATATTTGATTGAAGTAGCATCAACAAGGTACTCCTTTAGATAACAAACCCAACTTACGTGTTTTTGTTTGCACGACTGTGTTACTTATAAGAACCGGTAGTAGAGCGTATGGCGTTTGATTCCATCTATAGAAACTGACAACTAATGTATTCTACCTCAAAAGTCAAATTCTTTATTTAAAAAACATTTAAACTAATCAATAAGAAAACAGTGTCAGAATATATATTACTAGGGTAAAACTTTTTTACAATGCCATCTATAATAAAAATTCATCTCACTACTGGAGCTGATTTAGGCTTCGCAGTTATTATACGTGGCTCAAACGCATCAATATTGACATGGTTTATGGAAAAAAAAGACTCAATTCTTCCAGTTTGAATAGATTTCAAAAATATTCATCCGTTTTGATATAATACTCTATTATATAACATGTTCAGAAAGCAACCACCAATGTAGCGCCCATTACATATACCTGCTGTAGTTATTACATAGAAAGTGTATGTGACATTGATGCCTTCCATTACTAAGCTTTTCTACATTGATAAACTAATTTTACTTTTTATGATTAATGGATCAATAGTAGTCAATGCAGCAAGTAAAAATATTTTATAAGTCGTCTAATTGTTTTTTCATAATATACCAAAGCAATTATTCATAAAATGATATGATAAGATTTAGATAAAATGAAAACTGAAAACATTTTTAAAGATTAGAGAAATGCTGAATCTTTCTTTTTTTCATATTTTGATTAAAGATATAATATGAGATTTTAATTAAAGAAAAAATGTACTTATTAGAATTGTTTTATTTAATTTAGGGAATAGAATTTATCTGTTTAGTAATAATCAACGTAAATTTATGTATGACAAATAAAATTTGTTGATATAAACTTAGAGATTATGCATTAAGAACATTACAGTAAACAGCGAGAAATTTCAAACATTTCTCGATATTCAGACACTTACTATGAATATTCTAAATGAATCATCTGAATACGAATACCGTGATAAATCGAATGTCATATTTTGTTTTTCTTCTATTCGATTTATTAAAATAAAATGTATTTAAAAATTATAATGGATGTTAGAGTCTGTTGGACTAGTTTCTAACTCAGACCTGGTTGGCTCTAAGTTTGAATTTTTTCTGTTAACCGAGTCCGGAAATTTTGGATCCAATGGTCTTTACTAGACATCCGGGAGAAGTTGAAAGGCTATTGATGAAACTACAGCAGAAGGCTCAAAAACAAATGATTTTTACCTAAACATCTGTTATGAACGACTCCTTATCGTAAATAAAACCTTGCACATAGGATTTCAAGTTGGTTCTCATATTTTTCATGGGCATGAAAATCCATTGGATAAAGCGATTACCATTTTATGTATATTGTTTACTTTGTAAACTGATATTCGTAATTCAAGTAGAAAAGGCTTGAAGCAGTTGCTATGAAGGACCGATTAGTTGATATATTTTATGATCAGATTTTTTACTCTTTTATTTTGAATAAAATTATCAACAGTTTATCATGCAAAATTTCGAAAATGAAAATGCTAGAACTCGATCAATAGTATAGTGATAGAAATTCGTTTTGTGAATTAACTTTGAATAATATTCTTTATAATTACATATATACTTCACACTATACGAAAACTATCGGTAATATATTCGGCTTAATGGGCACTATACATACAGGTGACATTTGTCGGTAGTAAAAAAAAATCGTCGGTATACCGATAGTTGTTCGTCGATCGGTAATCTATTGCCAGTCTATCCGGAAGAAATTACAAACAAACGTGTTACATAGGCGAGCAGCCAAAAAATAACATAGTATTAAAAAAAAAGATTTATGCTTTTTTTTTTGGTCTTTTATTTCCAGCGAATATCTGAATTTCTAATAATGCTCGAAAGATTCAAAATATAAATTCTTTGCTTTCTTAATTTTCATAGATCATTGACTTTAACATACTTTCTTCAATAATATATTCTTTATATAATTCATCTCTTATTTTTCGTTTCTCTTTTTAAATTGTATAAGAGAACTAATATTGGCAATATATAAATATATATTAAATTGTTATTACTTGTCATAAAAATGTTACGATTTTTCTTTCGTTATCGATCAAATAAGTCGAATTATATACTTAGTGTATTCTTATTTTCATTTGCTGTATTCATTTATATATTTTCTTATCAAAATTCTTCACAAAATAAAATTAATATATCAAACGATATTCCTCCATTTTCAAATGTATCATCAAATATTCGTACACATGATTTTCATGTTTATCCAGAATCTCGTTCATTTATTGAATATGAACGTATACAAATTGATAATATTGCTCGATCAATGTTTTTTTCAAATAAAAATAATAACGATGATGAACAAAAAAATGATTATACACAACCAATTGAATATTCTGAATCGAAATTTCGCTCTGCATCCGTCCCAATTATATGGCTTAATAAACATGGTGATGTTCGTTGGAATCAGGCAGCACAATATGAAACATTAAATTATTTATTAGAAAAACAATTTCCCAAAGATGATATAAAAACTTGTTTAACTCGACAATTATTTGTTTTAGAACAATGGCCAATGGGTTTTTTTAGTCGTCATCATTGTTTAATTGAACATTTTGGACAAACTTTATATTCACCATCAATGACTTTATTATTACCTAGACGTCTTATTGTATCAAATGCAGCAGTAGAAGATTTTCAAAATGAAGGTATACTTCGTTATTATCAATCAATATCATTATGTTCATCGTATTTAAATCATCCAATATTAAAACCTCTTCATAATCATATACAATCTATTGGATATGGTTCATCTAATACAAAAATTATTAATAATATTAATCAATTACTTGAACGTGATGAATCAACAATTAAATATAAATATAGTAGAGAAATTTGGAAATTTGGTTATGATCATGTACCACATAGACGATGGTTATTTGATCGAAAAAGAGAAGAAATTAAAAAAATTATTAATTATCATTCACCTATTGCATTACTTATTAATCATGCAAATGAACATATTTATTATTTTAATGATTCTTCATTAGATTTAAATAAATGGGTACCAAGAAATTCACCACAAGCACTACCGAAAGATGTTCTAGTTGGTTAGTGTTGAAATTTCTTTTTTTGTAAGAAAAAAGCAACGTCTGAACTACGATTAAGGATATATGTGTTTTCATTTGCTTTTGACATGAGTTTGTATGAAAAAACCTGCATGTTTTTCCAATGATCTACACTTTGTGAAAAAAGAGTCAATTTTTAGCTCCTTTTAAATTTCAAAACTGTTTGCTTCAGATTCGCTATGTGAAAAAAAAACAGCTTCGAAATTTGAAGAAAAGGAAAAAAAACTAACTATTTGTCGATTATCGAAAATTGACCTTTTTCAGAATAAGTAGATGTTTGCAAAAAAAACATATTCTGAATCAGTTCATCACGTCCTATCTAATCATACAGTAAAAATAAAAGGAGAAATTTTGCTTTTATTTTACATTTCTGGCATCATGCCAGACATGATTTTCCAGAATGAATCTGACCAGGAGAAAAATCTCAAAACCAAACAGCTTGAAAAAAGTTTGAGTTATATAAAAGGATCAAAGTGGAACAAAAATACACTTAAATATAGAATATTAAAAACTCTATCGATAACAGTTTTGACAACATTTTCTAGATCTTTCTTTGACTCTTAGCCACACTAACTTCAGAAATTATACATGAGCTAAATTTCTTTTGCGTTATTGATTCGAAATAATTCAGATTATAGAAATTTAACCAGAGGATATAATTCAAAAAACATCTTTTTTACTGTTATAAAATGGTCAGGTAGAAAGAATCATTAACTTATTTGAGTCTTTTTTTTTAATTATCTTTTGCTATAAAAAAAAAGAACAAGAGCAAATTTTACTTTTAATATACCATTGAAAAGAGCACGCTTTACGCTACAAAAATCACCATTAAATATGCTTTCTCATTTCCGTTCTCATCAGACTCGTTCTAGAAAAATATCTGTCGTACATAATTTATATTCATAAATTTCACAGAAATGACTAATCGCACTATTTAGAATATTGATAAACGTATTCCAGACAATTAAATGTCCAGAAAGTCTTTAGAATGTTCTGAAACAGTCTAAGTCTTATAAATAATGACGTTCAGCACCTTTTTTCGTTACTAAAAAATTCTGAAAAATAAATAGCATGCCAGTTGTTTTCAGTTATCATAGAAGCATAGCCAATCACTATTAACTTCTCCCCTCATTTGCTAGGGAACATATAAACATTGGCTTCTGAACTTTCGTTTCCGTTGCTATAAAAGAGAAGTTACAAAACTTCGACTGAGAACTTACAGTCATGATTTTTTTCTTCGAAAATCATAATACAGCTGCTATCGCTAATCACAGAAGAATTGTTTTATAATATCTCTTTTGGAATATATTTTTTCATCATCCTTTTATTTAATCGACAAGAATACACTAAGGACGGTATATCAACAATGTCTGCTACAGTACGTCAAACAAGATGAGATGTTGCTAATATGTCTGTCATGTCTGTAGGGAGAGAGTTGGCTATAAATTTCTACTTATCTACTTCAATACTCTTTTTAAATCGTGTTTTAGATGATTAATTATGAATGTTTACACAATCGTACGGATATCAAAGATGAGTATTTGAAGTTTATTGTCGAAAATCAAAGACATTATTAATGATGTTAGATTAGTATTTCTATTTAGACATGTGCTAATCTTGTTTTAGTTCTAAATCAATTTAACTAAATACGTAATTTTAGGATCCAATCAATTGAGTTTTTTTTTTCACATGCAAATCAATTCAAAATAGACTATTTCGGTTCAAACCTGACAAGCTTCAATAGCAAAAAAGTTAAGACACCAGTACGTTATTACTTTGTTAGTGTTACATTGTTAAAGATATTCGGAAGCATGTCAAACAATCTGTAGTTCCTATATATCCATTATCTTTTCTATTAAATATTCGAGATTATTGTTATTTGTTCTCGTTTTTATTTAGGTACTTCAACCAATTTAACAATACCTGATCATATCTTTAGTTCATTTCTTCGTTATATGTTTCTTTTATTCTTTTCTCAATTAGCTCCACGTATTCAAACATCAGCAAAATTATTAGCTCATCATTGGTCTGAATATTTATCTGATAAATATAATAAACCTTATGATGAAGCTTTATCAAAAATGGCTACTTTATTCATTCGTCGTGGTGATAAAATGCCTGAAGACTCATTTTGGCAAAAACATCAACGATGGAGAAATATATCAATGTATGTTAAAGGTATAGTTGATGAAGAAAAACGTCGTCATATAAATTACACAGCAATATTTGTTATGACTGATGATACAACAGTAATGAAATCTATTCAAGAATATTCTCGTGTTGGTTTAACTAGTTCAACTAATGATGAACCTTATGCACGTCAACATTTACATCATCGAGAAATAATATATAATGTTTTTGCTCCTCAATCTTGTTTTGATCCATTTATTCGTATTGGTTTTGATCAATTTCTAGTCAATGTACAATTCATTACTGATCATTCATCACTTGTTGTTGGACATACTGATTCTAATGTTGGAAGATATTTAGAAGAAATTATTTATGTTAATCGACAGCATGAAAAAAATTTACAAACAACAACGTATGTTATTAATGCACCAGATTCTCTTGATTAAAATAGTTAATAAACAAAAAAATAATTGTTATGTTTTGTGATTTTTTTTTCTAATGATAATAAATACAAGGCCTTTGGTTACCTGTCTTAACCCAGCATACTATATAGATGGTTTTGTAGAGCAATTTGTGACGCATCCAATGCTATATTAGAAATCAAGTTTTATGAAATCTAAGATAAATTTATGTAAATTTTATTTCTAAACTAAATTCGATTTAGTTTCAAATGTTCTTCGATTGTTATAATCAATAATTTTCATTATTGCTTTCTTCATACTTAAAACTGATCCCTTTTTTAAGTCTAGGTTTTTCTGGACTACTTGATATTCTCGGGTGTTCAACTCTGTTCTACAGAGCCAATGAGCATCAACGTAAAGTTTTCTCAAAAACTATACATTATCGAGATCTATATGTGTCACTGATAAAATCTTTTGAAACAGTAGGAATTCACTATCAACTTGCAAGACTATCTCCTAGAATAGTCTATTTTTCTATATGAAATGACTGATGTAGTGACAATATTTTAACAATTATCAACGATCTTACTAACTTTTCATGTACTGATATAAATAGCTCTTTTATAAATATGAAAAAAAAACCTTCGACCTCTAGACGCTTGATGAGCGGGTACGAAGATGTAGAAAGATTGAAATTTTTGAAAAAGAAAAATAGAGTTAAAAAATCTTCCTGCAACCCATATACATGTACCCCTTCCAAAGGTCTGGAGGCCAAAAAGATGTTTTCTCATTTATCAAAAAATTATTTATATCAGTGCTTCAGTAATGCTATGCTGATTATTGGTACATGAACACTTAATAGAACCGGTGAGTATTGTTAAAATATCGACAATATATAGGCCTTCTTATAGAGAAAAATAGACAATTCTAGGGGGCAATCTAGTACGTGGATAATGAATTCCTTCTGTTTCAAGAGATGTTATATGTGAAATATATAGAGCTCGATAGTGTGCAACTTTTGAGAAAGCTTGATAATGGTACTCACTTGTTCTGTGGTACTGAACTAAACAAACTGAATCACATACCATTGGATGTACCGCAAATTGGTTTACAAATCCGCATATATGGTATCCTAGTTTTAGACAGGTCATTGAATCAGGCAAGGTCCTTGTCAACATTACTTTGTTGGAATCGTTTTCTTTTTCATGAATAAAATAACACATGAAATATTCTGAAGTGCATTGGTGCATTTCGCTTGAATTTCTTCTGTCATTGTCATAAAAAAAATATTTATTAAGAAAAAATATGTAGCATAAAAGAGGGATAAAACACAAAAAAAAAAGAAAATTTTTGAAAATAATGTAAACCCTCTTTATTTTAAACCGACTGATATGGAGTATCGCCTTTATTTAATACTCGTCGATATACATGAACAACACCATCTTTTGCATAACCAGGCAAACCAACCCAAAATGTTCGATGAGCAATTAGTTCAACACCTGCTCGTTCCAAACGAAAACGATAATAAGCAGCGAATCCAACAAAATAAGTAACAAGAAGCACACAAATGATTATGATAAATACAGCTCCTCCAGAAAGACCACTTTTGCCACCACCTCCTCCTGATGATTTCGTTGTTGTTTCTGGTGGTACATCTATAAAGAAGATAATTAAAACAAATATTATCCTTCAAAATTTGCCCCTACTTTTACATCCATCCCAACAAGCACATTTATTTTTTAAATTAAGTTTATAGTGATTGGTTGTAGGTTCACCTAAAGCTTCTAATTCATCGGTACCATCAGTTACACATTCTAATGTAACAACGACTGTTTTTTCACCAGCTGAATAAGTAACCGAAGGACCACCTCCTATACCACCTTGATTCCAGCTTGCACTCTCTTGTGTACCAAGGGAAAAGCTAAATTTTCCATCCATCGAAACTAAATACAATATAAAGTAAAATAGGTGAATTATATCAAATTACTAACCTTGACAAACAGCTACTCCTTTACAAGCAGGTTCTTCAGTAAATGGTTTACAAGGATTATAACTATATTCTATCATTAATAAATATTAAATAATGCATATTAAGACAAATTCAACATACTATAGCCGGATCCTGTTGGTGGTAATTTATCAGGATATGCAGCTTTTCCATCAGTTCGACCTAAAGAAGTTAAATCTATGACACCTTTTGTAGATTCAAATCGACATGGATCATTGGCAATAATTAGTGATGATAAAAAAGCAAAACAAGTGAATATTGTTAACCAAGACATCATCATGACAAGAATCTGCTTTCAAAAAAAAAAATAAAATAATCAGAGGACAAAGTAACAACAATAGCAAAACTTCATCATCATCATCATTTATCTTTTATTTTATATTGTTTGCTTAAACACTTCAACATTTTTCTATATGACTAACTTCATTATATTGTTATTCTTTTTTTCTTGTGCTGAGTAATGATAAATATATTCTTATATTTGTTTTCGTTTTCAAATTCGCCTTAAGCGAGTGCACATGAAATTACTACTACAAAAGAATGGGGATCGATTGGCAAAAAATTTGAACTTTCGAAAGGAACTAGCTAGGTTAAAAGAGCATAAAATGTTATCGAAAAGTCTTAATTTCCAGAATTTATTGGTCTATATTTTTTTTATTACTTCGACAAGCTGATCATTTTCATCCTCAATATCGGTCTATCAAAAACTATCGCTCTAAAGATATTTTTGTGTAGAAAAATGTTGAATCACAAAATATTCAATCAAGACATTACGAAATAATATCAATAGATAGTATGGAATTCATTCTACGGATCTCGTCATGTCAAATATGTCTAAAAGTATCTCGAAAACAATAAACAAGCCATTATTAAATGTGAAATTGACGATGTTTGAGTCGGTTTTGCTGAATATCAAAATATGGATCTTCTCTTAAAAATATATTGATGTCTAAAGTATTGACAAGATTCCGAAAGTTCACGTTAATAGTTTGTGCAGAAAGTTAAAACTGTTGAATCATATTTCTAGAATGTCATTAGTAATACGATTAAAGCATCATCTTTTTGCTTTTTCTCTTTTTGATAAGATAAAAAAACAAAAAAAAAAACACTCAAGACAAAGTATTTTTTCGATGCTGTTTGTTTCTTTGAATTTTAGTCAAGAATTATTCATTTAATTGAAAGTTTTGCATATAAATTGGTATAAACTTGAGTGATTGAAGATCGAATGTAAAAAAATTCTATAAGTATTTCTTGTCATAATGTCAATATTATGATTATTACATATCATTAGATAATCTTTATATGATTAATTGTTAATCCCATGATTATCACGTATCTCCTGTTGCCTTTGAAATCATGTGCAATAGCAATGACTGATCGATAATTTATTGTTACCTGAAATACTTCATAGATATGAAACAGTAATAAACTGAAGGTTAGTGTTATATGATACTTATATTCAATGTTCATGAACTTGCTTATTGCAGTGATGTTTCCCTTCTATTTTCATTGTTTTTATATTATTCATGTCGAAGATGTCATTATATATTTTTATGACATATTTTCATTAAAAAAAATCATTTTTGCTGTTGTTGTATCAGTTTCAAAGATTTCTTTTGTAAACTGAAAAAGTTTTGTATAAACTTATTCTCAACTGGCAGTAATTTGTTTTTTCTCATTGCTTTATTCTCTATATTTTTGATGGAACGGAACTTATTAAAATTTATTCTACTTGGAAAACTTGTGAGAACCATTGTATAATAATTGTTGCATAGTTTTGTTGTTTTATCTTTCTAGCCTATTACTTGATTACTTTTGATTTGGAAAGAAAGACTTAATGACTATTGATAAAGAAAATATTTATTTTTCAAGATATTTAATGATTGTAAGTCTGAACTCGAGCATCTTTTTCTTTTGTCTGGTGATTACACCTAAAGAAAATGACTTTGATAATCAAAAGATTGATTGAAATCATCGAAGGTCATTACTAGCTTTGTAGAGTCGTAAAAACAATTAAGATTGATATTTCGTCTTTGTATTGGACAACGCTTGATTATGTTTAGTTTAATCAATAATGTTCATCATGATAGATCATAACATTTTATTGTGTCATAGAAACAATGGAAAAAGAAAATTTAAGAAAAAGTTCACTTCCACAGATTGAAATCTTTCGTTATGTCTTTTATTAAACTTTTGTTGACAATGCAGATGTGACCCATGTAAAAAAAAAAAATTGTAAAAAATTTGATTATAATGCATATTTAATCATTAATATTGATTTTTAATCAAAAAATTGGATTAACTTGATTTTATTCCATAATCGATCATTTGAATTCATTACTACCCTGTAGTTTATTATTACCTTTTAATCTATTATAATCATACATATCGAAGATAAGTGGTTTTCTCCAGATTCGAACACGAAATCTCTAATTTTCCATGGTTATTTGGATGGCTCATGCTTGAAAACTATAGAGTTGCTACTGAACCAAAGTCACACATATGTGGTAAAGTTGGAACTCCTATGTCAATTTCCTTGAATCGAGATGGTGCAATTATATTAATAATTGATTCAAATCGGTTAGAAGAAAAATAATCAATTATTTTGGAATATTCTAAAATTAATGGATTTTAAAGGGATTGTTTTCAAAAGCGTTTATAATTGATTGAACTTTTACTCAATTATTGTGGAACTCACATATTTCCGAAGAAAACATAGTGAGTGAAAGCTTGAATCGAGCTTTTTGCTGCTTCCCACCACTCTTTCCTTCGTTCACTTTAGACCCTACCACCTACGAATGAAAATCCAACGATTATAGAATATGTTTTCAGAACAATGGTTGAAGGCGAGGGCATCAGTCCTACAATACGTATCCCTAGTAACGGGAAAACATGTGTCAGTAACAACATTGCCTGAATCGTTCTTGAACTTTCCAGAATCTTTCACAGCATTTTATGTATCTTAGATTTCTACTGTAGATTCTAACTAGCGTATTTATTATGATTTCTGTTACTACGTACAGAGAAAGGCTCTTATTGCAAGTATCAGCTAGTATCATAATGATATTAGTGATCTAACGGAGTCAGAATAAGATGCAAACTGAAAAGTAGGAATTGATTCAGTTCTAAAGTTAGGAAAAGCTCATCAGTATATGCTTATGTGTGTCCAGAGAAGCAATGGTGTGCTCAATAACTACTTGAATGATTAAACTTCTTCTGTAATAAAAGACTACTTTGAAGAAACGATACATCGGAGATCATAAAAGTCTGGATCTTAATTAGTTGATTTATCAAAAAATAGGTACTTTAATCAATATATTTGCATCAACAGATGCCTACTATTCAGGGCTAAGAGCTGAAAAATCTTAAAAGACAGATGTCAGCATTTTTTTCCTGGGTTTTTTAAATTTCTTTCATTAAAAGTTATGAAAAAAAGTGGAACACAATAGAAGACCTCCTGAAAACGATATACATTTGAACATGATAGAAGGTTCGAAGTGTTCTATTATGAAGGGGCTTATATGAATGTGTATAGCATGGTAATATGATGCTTGAACCGACAAAACCCGGAACTAAATGATACTCACGGCTTTTTATGATATGTAATACCTCTATTATAATACGACAAAACAATATCATATTGGAAATGTCTCTGGAAATACAAATAAGTGTTTCAAGCAAAAAGATATTAAATAAATCTAACAAATTGGCAGAATTGGACTTTTGAATGCAAACTATTTCGAAATGTTCAAATTTTAGAGCAAGTATACCAACTATAGAAACTGTTACCATTTTCAATTGTTCATCTATTTCACTTTCTTCAAATAAATTGTTACACCCTTCCTTACAATACACCATAGATTCATACGACTGAAAGTTTGTGAGCTCCACACTCCGCCTTTTAAGGAACCACACTCATCAATATTTCACATTATTCTAAACAACCAAAACTTTCAGAGATTATTCCTCAAATCGATTAAAACAATATCTTTTCTCACTGGCTTCTTTTAATGACTCTAAAGCAAACTAATTTCAATAGATTATTCTTGAAATACATTAAAATTTATTTTATAGATTGTTTTAAAAATCTATTAGCATTGATTAGACTTCTAGTCGATTATTTATGATGATTCAAAGGTTAATGGATTTTAATAGATTATTCGAGAGGAAATGGGTTATAAACAATTATTTTTCAAACCTATGAAAATTAATTAGATTTCTAATTAGTGATTTAGAGTTATTCATAAGCAAATCGATTTTAATAGATTATTTGAGAAGAAATTTATTAAAGCAGATTGTTTTTGAAATTTATTAAAATTGATTAGATTTTTAATCAATTATTCAGGTTTTTTGCCGAATAATCAATTTTAATCTATTATTTTGTTGAATTTAATCAAAACTATTGTCTATAATCGAATTTTTGTAATTTTTAGTTGAAAAATCAGTTTTAATCTGATTTTTTGACCGTGTTTTTTTTTATATGTGGATGTGTGAATGATTCGATTGATGAAGAAGTAAAAAATTAATTAAAATCAAGCCCAAATGTGACATTGAATAAACTACTATACGTTTTTAAAACTAAACTCGTCTCAAATTGCATAATTTTTTTTCTTTTCTTAGAGACTACGAACAGTTAGGACACGTGCAGAGATCGTTATTATCCAACCGAACATTTGTCGACAAAAAGACAATTATCGTCAGTCACAACTCTAGGTTTGCCAACGAGTTTGTTCAAAAGCGAGTTTCCAAAATTGATAGATTAGAGAATAAATGTCGCACGTAGCTAGGGTTTTTTTCGAGATAATTGAGAATATATGATTATATAAGCGTTGTTTAAAGTAGTGTCATCGTTTCCAATATAGAACGAGGCGTTGTTGTACAAATCACTCACGATTCTATGCAATTAAATACCTAGAAATAATTAGTGCACATTATTGTATTTATTCAGCCACATCATCTACAATCAGATAAGTCTTTTGGGAATTAAAAACTAAAGTATCGTAATGCACAACAAATTATTGTTTGAAATATTGCCTGAACTATCATAGAATAAAAAATGTGTCTCAATATCTGTCTTAATACAACAGAAAAGCTGCTGAAGATGATTTCCAACTATTTATGCTACCATTATTGAATGTCATTCATCAAAGGTATGCTGCAATGAAGTCCAAGAGTTTAGTCGGCTACCTATTATTAGCTTACCCATTATTCAGATTATCATAACAGATATGTCTAATATCAGTCTATATGTAAACCTTTCGTTTCAGTGAACAATTCGGCGTTAAAATTCGAAAATCGGCAATTTAGGAAATAATTTGACGTAAGTAGTATCAACAGAAAAATGAGTAAGAAGATAATATTTTGTTCAGTGTTTCTAAACATATTCTAGAATGTTGATTCAACAATTTAAAGTTTTCAATCATTTATTAACGTTCTTATACAAAATTGGTAAGTACAGTTTCATAAAAATATCAAAAAATATTATTTATAATAAACAACATTATCATGAACTTTTTGGAATCGTGCTAATATTTGAGACCTCAACATATTTTTTATAAAAAGATCCGTCCTTTGGCACTCTAAAAACCCATCAGAAATTCATTATAAATTCTTGAGAAAAAAATGACTAGATAGAAGAAGCAAAGAGAATCAAGACATTAAGTGAAATAGGCTAAATCATCATCGATTTCACATATTATAATGGAGTATTTCTTTTTCCCAGAAACTTCATAACATATATAAGATATAGAATTTCGCAGAGCGAAATTCATACTATCGATTGATATTATTCCTTAATACCTAAACTGAATTTTTTGCAATACAATATTTCCTACATGAAAATAACTTAAGAACTATAGTTTTTGATAGATTGGTATTGCGAGTGAAAATAATCAGGCTGTCAAAGTATTACAAAATACAGGCTAACAGTTGTGCAAATTTAGATTTTTTGATAACATTTTCTGTTCTTTCAACCTAGCTAATTTATTTTAAAAACTCAATTTTTTTTGGCAATTGGTTTCAATAAAAATGCCGTAATTTCTATTAATTGTCTTTATTCTTTTCGTTTGCTATAGAAAATTAATTAGCTTAAATCCAGCACCAAAAACAACTAAAAAAGTTCAATATGAAAGTTCTCATCTTTTACACTATAAGACAAATCCAGTGAAATAATCAAAAACAAGAATAAGAAAAATTATGGTAAATATAGCTCCTCCAGAAAGACTACTGCTGCCGCCACCTCCTTCTGATGATTTCGTTGTTGTTTCTGGTGGTACATCTATAAAGAAGATAATTAAAACAAATATTATCCTTCAAAATTTGCCCCTACTTTTACATTCATCCCAACAAGCACATTTATTTTTTAAATTAAGTTTATAGTGATTGGTTGTAGGTTCACCTAAAGCTTCTAATTCATTGGTACCATCACTTACACATTCTAATGTAACAACGACTGTTTTTTCACCAGCTGAATAAGTAACCGAAGGACCACCTCCTATACCACCTTGATTCCAGCTTGCACTCTCTTGTGTACCAAGGGAAAAGCTAAATTTTCCATCCATCGAAACTAAATACAATATAAAGTAAAATAGGTGAATTATATCAAATTACTAACCTTGACAAACAGCTACTCCATTACAACTAGGTTTTTCAGTAAATGGTTTACAAGGATTATAACTATATTCTATCATTAATAAATATTAAATAATGCATATTAAGACAAATTCAACATACTATAGCCGGATCCTGTCGTTGGTAATTTATCAGGATATGCAGCTTTTCCATCAGTTCGACCTAAAGAAGTTAAATCTATGACACCTTTTGTAGAAGATTCAAATCGACATGGATCATCGGCAATAATTAGTGATGATAAAAAAGCAAAACAAGTGAATATTGTTAACCAAGACATCATCATGACAAGGATCTGCTTTCAAACAAAATGAAATAATCTGAGAACAAAGTAACAACAATAGTAAAACTTCATCATCCTCATTTATCTTTTATTTTATATTGTTTGCTTAAACACTTCAACATTTTTCTATTTAACTAACTATATCTGGTTGTTCTTCTTTTTTGTGCTGAATGATGATGAAACTTTTCTTCTTTTTTGTTTTTTTTAATATTCAGCTTACACAACATGCTTCTATTAATGTATTAACTAAAAATGATTGTACTTATAAAGATGGTAGATTTGGTAGGATTAATTTATCTCAAGTTGGTTTGAAACATGGCATACCTGCTTTTCGACATATTCATAAAGATGATTTTTATTATTCGTAAGATTTTATTATTTAATTTATTTATTGAAAATATTCTTAATCTTCTACAGTTACAATCCATGCTATTCATTTTCTGAAGAACCATCTTGTATTAATGTAGCTATATGTCAAAGTAAGTGTTTTGTTTTTTAAATAACAAAAAAAAAAGAACAAATATCTCGTATTTTTAGCATACAAAGATCAATCAGTTTCTTTTATTCTTGGTTATAATTCAATTGTAACATGGTCAATAAGTATGGATGGAAAAGCAACACTTATATATTCAGCAGATGATCGTCAATCCATTGTTAATCTTGTATGTTCTCAAGAACTTGATCAACTTATTATTAATGGAGAATATGAACATAAACAATATAATTTAACATTATCTAGTAAATGTGCTTGTTGGAATGAATGTTAAAATTGTTTTTTTTTTGTTTTCTATTTTATTTCATTAATAACAATAAGGAATAGAAACTATCTGAACCAAAAGAACCACATAATACTGGAATGAAATGAAATAAATAAATATCTGTTCAAATAATGAGCAAAAGAAATAAACACCGGACAACAAAAAGAAAACATCAGTTTGATTGTTCATAGGAAATGAAAGATTAATTGATTGTTGACGAGAAACAAAGTTAAATAATATCCGACAAAAGAAAAGAAAAGAAAAAAAAAACAACTATAAATTATCCTGAGAAATGTTTATGATACTATCGATTGATTTTTATTAGCTTCTTCACATGCATCAATCCATGCATTGTATACATCGATTGGTTCACATAAATCTAAAATAAAAAATAGACAGAAAATTATATTTGAATAATTTCTATAGTTAGTCATTTAATGCAAGAAGGTATAAACGAATATTGAGTTCGCGAACTGCAGATTGTTAGAACGTTTAGTAACGAAAAACCCAATTAAAGACATACCAATATTGTCTTCATCCTATATGTTGGATACGATCTCCATAAGTAATATTTATTGTTCCATAGGACAATATAACTGAAAGAAAATTAATTTTTCTTTAATCAGTGTTATTTAAGTTAGTTGCTTATGTTGACGTTTGATTATTGTGGACAAAACCCATTTTAAAGGTATTCGCCTTCTTTTTTCTGGTTATTGCTAGTCAATGAAGAGAATAAAATCGACCTGCCTGGAATTTTTACCACAGATAGACAATCTAAAATAAGGATACTCTTAAAATATAATTTAGCTTTGTTTGCATCTGTTTTGAAAAATATTTTTTATAGTTTGGAATATATTCTTCCATGTACGAATTACTTGAATAAAATACATAAATGGAGCATTGTTTTAAGTCATAGAAATGAAGATTTTACTGATTGTGAAAACGAATTTTTTCGAGAGAAAAACTGAAATGTTATCTTGAGAAGTTTTTCGAAAAGAAATTCAATTGTCATTGTAAATCTTCTAAGCTACCTTTTGATTTGTTCATGAAACTAAATCGCCCTATGTATTTGTTCATACTTACAATTCACATCAGTTTCATATGTTTCTGAACAAATTCGACATAAAATTTGTGCACGTTGTTTTCTTCGATCAAATTTTACATCACATGAACTTTCATGATTACAAAATGGACATTCAAAAACTGTTGGTAATGTTTGTATTCGTTTCATACTTTTTCGTGGTTGTCGTTTACTTTTTTTACGACCCATTTTCTTTTTTTTTTTTTTGATTTATAAATATTTTCTAATCTGTAAAAATAATATATATTTTTTGTCGAATTACGAAAGAAAACATTATATTTCTTTGTATAAAAAAAAAAAAAAAGAACCAAACAAAATATTGTTATGAAGAAAGAAGGAAAAAAAAATTAATCTCGATTTTGCTCTTCACATGCATCAATCCATGAGTTATATACATCAATTGGTTCACTTAAATCTATAAATATAGGATAGAATAGAAAAAATTTAAAAAAAAAATAATACTTACAATGAATTGCTGTTGAATATGTTTCTTGACACATCCGACATTCAATTGTACCTACATTTGCTTTTCGATCACTAGAAAATAAAAAAAAAAACAATTTATATTTATTTATTTGATAAAAATTCTTGATTATAGCTTACATTTTAACTTCACATGAACGATCATGTGAACAGAATGGACATGGAAATACAAGAGTAAGAGCTGCAACTCGTTTTTGTTTTGGTGGTGGCTTTCGTTTTGATTTACGTTTACCCATTTTTTTTATAGTTGATGAAAGTCTGAAGCAAAAAAGGAAAAAAATAAATGGCGTCTTGAATCAAAGATATTGTTATTGTCCTTATGATCAAGCGTACAATATTTATAGTCGAGTTTGTTAAAAGGAAAAAAAAACAAAGAGAGAAAAATCGATTTGATTGTTCGCTTTTAACAATAATTAAATAAAATAAAAGATGGCGCTATATTGCTACCGATAAGAATATTTTTTTTGCAAACAAAACTAATGTAAAACGATAACTCAGAAGTTAAACAATAAAAAAAAGACAGAAAATTTGAATGTCTTCATGCATTGGAGTCTTGTGTTTTAGTTCTTTGAAAGGTAATCCTTTTGAATATTCTTTCGTGTCGAGAAAACGATGCTGAATGAAAGACTGAAGAACATTATTATTACCCAAGGTAACCTGAGATGGCTACGATTAGATAGAATCGATCATATTTGGGAGGATTTTTAGTAGTTTTGGGGAAATAGGTAAGCAAAAACTATAACAAAACGCTAGAGAAAAACGAAAATTTTTCAAGAGTGGAGAATAGAGCTCATGGGATCCAAAATTCTCATACTTGGATCCGGAACCAACCCGACGGACTCCATTGAAGAACAATCTGCTCAAGACATCCCAGAACGTCTAACTCGAATCATTAATACAGTCGAGTCCGCCTATAAGGGCGCAGTCGAGGTTTCTAAAAGAGGCTCTTATATCCGGACCGTTCCTTTATCCGAACTATATGTAAAACAGTGCAAAAATTGTTTCTTGTCAACATTTATTAAGTAGTACATAGACATACATAAATTTACTTAAAGAAATCCGTGATTTTACTTTGAGTACGATTAATTAAAGCGTTCTTTTCGATCATGTCTTCGATATCATAGTATGAATTATACTCTGTAAAATTCTCTTCCAAATACTTGCGAACCATCGAAAGATGCATCAGTGCATCTTTATGAGAGACACCTGCCATCGGTTCATCAACAATATCGGCTTCTTCTTCGTCTTCTTCTTCTAAAATATATATTACCTTTTGGATGGATGAATATCTGACCCCTTCATTGAAGAAACAGCAAGTATATATACATAGGAGAGAGACAATAGATGGACTAGAGAAAAAGTCGAGAAGCTTCGCCCGACTGTTTAGAAAATGAATAATAGACAGAAAAAGAAAATGGTTCTTCTTACTCAGCAAAAACGTCAGTTAGGACAAGTGAGTAAGACGAAAAAGAGCATACGTGCAACAGATGAATAGTAAAAGAAAAGAACATACAATATGGCTCTTTTATGCGGACTCAAATCGCAAAAAAGCGCCAAAACAAAGCTCTTATAAGCGAACCGCTCCTTTATCCGGAGCTCTTATAAGTGGACTCGACTGTAGCTAACTCCTTGTCGTTGATTTCCATTTGTCTATTCGAACAGTTCCCAAAAAGCCACGCCATCTTTCTTAGAATCATGCATTGATTCAAATAAACACTCCAATCATATTTTCTCTTTGGAATATATATATATAATATTTCGATCTGTAGCAACATTTTCCAAAATTTTCAAAAAAGAATGGTACTCATACGAAAACGTCGTGGTGGTCGTCGACATAAAAAATTAAAAGCTATTGATCCATTTTATTCCGGTCCAAGAAAACTTCTCGTTGATAAGTTTGTATATATTTTTGTTTTCTTTTATGTAATATTAGTTTTCATTATTATACATTTGTTCTATAGAAAATTAGTTAGTGCAAATCAAGCACCAAAAAAAGGTGAAAAAATTGATAATAAAATTTCTCATCGTTTTCAACAATTTCTTGATAATAAACAACATGCTCAAGAATTACAAAAATCATCTAAGAAAAAAAATAAAAATAAATTTAAACAAAATACAAATGAAGATAATGAATATCCAGAACTTGAACAAAAACCAAATGAATCTGATCGACATTATTTACAAAGATTAGATCATGTAACATAAAAAAAATAATTAATGAAAATAAAACAAAAAAATTATTTAATTTTTTTTGTTTTAGGAAGTAAAATTTGCATTAGATCGTGCTCGTTATGAATCAAAATATGATGTTAAATTAGTGAATAGTGAAAAAGGTGATCATCAATTTGAAGTTAAAAAAGAAAAAAGTAAACGATCTGAAAAAAAACTCAAGTAAGTTACGATAAAATTATGAATTATTTAGTCTCTTTATTTAATATATTTGATATTATTCGAAGTCCATGAACGTAATTACATAGATGATAATGTCACATAGGTAGATTGCGTGGATTTTCCAGATGTCTGCTTCCATGTTCAATGATCTTTTGTTTTGCTTATAGATACTATAAAAAATTCTAGCAAAAATCCTAAAAGGACTTGAGTTCTTATTGAGACTTAACGGAGGTATTGAATATTCAAATGTGACCGTTTGTCAAAGATCTGTGTAGGATACTTCAAAATCACGATAGTACCGAAAACCTGGTATCCTGTAGGTATTTTTTGCACATAGACATATTAAAAATTCAATCGTTCCATGAAGTTTTAATAAGAACTGAAAACTTTTTAGAGCTTTCTCTAGAACACTTTGTTATATCTATAGACAAAAAAAAAACCATTGAAATCGCTAAGTAATCACATCTCTTATTATGAATTTATTTTAGAAACTCTACTTTTCTACGAACACGTATAATTAGTCTTATTCTTAATTTGCTTATAAGACTCTTGACAACAAAAATATAACCTAGCGTATGTTATCTGTTGCTAAGGATGGCTTCTCTCCATTGATTTCCTCTTCGCATTATCTGTTTGTTTCTCTTTCATATGAAAGCATTGAGAAGAAGAGATGAAACAAGAGAAGTCGCCCTTAGCAACAAATGGCATACCTTAGACGTTATTTTTACTGTCGAGTAGTTGATAAACTAATGTGAGGCATAGCTCATTGTTTTGATAGATTAAAAAAATGTATATAAATGAAAATATTTTTCGAAGACAAATCGTATCTCTAAGGATGTGGACGCCAATCTTATGGCTTTCAATTTTTATTAATTATTTGAACTGACTAAATATATACTCTTGAATTATTTTGTCAAGATGAATATCAATGAGTTTTCTTAACCATTAGAAAAACTAAATCTTGATTTTTTTGAATTATGTAAAAAAGAATTTAAATAATCTGATGAAATTATTAAATATTTATTTTTTAGACGTTTACAAACTAAAAAAGAAGAAAATAAATTAAAAAAAGAAGAAAAAAAAATCAAAGATGATGAATTTAAATTATTCCAAGGTAAATTTTATATTAGATATTATTGTATTATAATCTTTCTTTAATTAGATAAACCAAAATTTGGTGAAATAGTTCATGAACCACCAACATTAACATTACCAAAACGTTCGAAATTTGATAAATCCAAAGTAAAATTTTATTTAATCAATTGTTTATTTATTTATTTATTTCTAGGCTGGTATGAAAGATTTATTATTAAAGGAAAAATTAAAAAATCAAAATTCCTTTAATGAAACAAATCGAAAGAAAAACAACTAAATAGATTTATTGTTGAATTTGTTGTTGATGATGAAATGTTTCATTTTTTGTTAACATATAAATATTTGGTTTATTACCAAGGATTCGATCTATATCTGTCATTATTGATGGAGTTAATTTTGAAACAATCTAAATGTATAAAACAGAAAAAAAAAAGAAACGATTGTTTAAAAATAAAATAAAAATCTGTTTTGTTTTTACATGTAATGAATTTAGATTTTCATATAATTGTTCAACAGAGGATGCACCAAGTAATACACAATGAACATTTTCATTTTTTAAACACCATGCTAAATGAAAAGTTATTAGTTAAGAAAAATTTTTAAATTTATTTTTTACGAAGAAAATATTTATTCTTACCAATAGCTAATTGAGCAAGTGTACAATCAAATTTTGATGCTAAAATAGCTAATTCTCTTAATTTATCTTGTTGTTTTCGACCTTCGTCATTTAAAACTTTGTCTTTCAACCATCCATAGCCCTACCATAGTGAAAAAGAAATAAATCCAGTATTTCATATCATTTAATTTTACTTTAAGTGCCGCCCTTGAATGTAATGGTACTCCATCATCATATTTTCCTGTTAATAATCCACATGCTAAGGGTGACCATGTCATGGTTCCAATACCTAAAAAATAATTGTACACATTTTTTTTAAACCTACATATTTAGCAAACCTATTTTTTTAAAAACATCTGGTAAAAATACTTCAACTTTTTCACGTTGAAATAAATGATATTCTGTTTGTTCACATATTGGTGGAATTAAATTGAATTGTCGAGCAATTGAATAAGCTTCCTTTTGATATAATAAAATAATATTTATTCAAATAAAAAAAAAAAAAGCTAATATTATTGTTTTTTTTTTCTTACCATAATTTCCATTGGTGACCATCTTGATGTACCCCAATAGAAACAAAGATTATTATTAATTACTTGTGTAAATGCTCGAACAATTTCTTAGAAAATAATTTTTTCTTTTTAAATATTAAATAATATTTATTTACCTTCCATTGGTACTGAACTATCAGGTTTATTAGCAAATACGATATCAACATAATCAAGTTGTAAACGTTCAAGACTTGATTTTAAACCTTCAATAATATGTTTACGTGAAAGACCTTTTTCAGTTTCAGCTCTAGCAAAAAATGCAAGATTTTGTTTTTTTGTTTTGAATGACTAATTTTCAAATATTTACTTTCCACCCCAATATATCTTTGTTGATACAATATAAGTTGATCTTTTCCAATTTTTCTTTTTTAAAATTTTTCCAAGTGTTATTTCTGCTCTAATTATATTTAATAAAAAAAACAAAAGAATAAAGACAAAAATATTTATTTCATAATATTGAAATATCTTACTTTCCAGCTGCATAAACTTCAGCTGTATCAAATAGATTTATTCCATTTTCATAAGCAATAGTAACTAATTCTTCTGCAATATCATCTGATATTTGTCCACCAAATGTTACCCATGTGCCAAGGCCTAATTGAGAGACTCGTAAACCATTACGTCCCAAATTTCTAAATGAAATATAATTATTTAAAAAAGACGTTTTATTTTTTTCTATATGAATAAATAATAGTATGAGAACTCTAGAGTCCGTCCAGTTCGGATCTGAAAATTTTCATCAAGAATAGTTTGAATACAAAATATTTATTATTTGATTTCTATTTACTATTCATAATAAAAGCAACTGGAATATATCTGTCAGTAACTAGCACTGATTTATATATTGATCTTGTTGATGACATAATAGTGACAAAATCATAGCGAATAGAATAAGATAAACAATAATGATAAATTCTTTATTATTATTATTATTATTATTGTTATGTTAATGACAAAATACATCGAATAATAACATTGTTTTTCTGCTTGTAAATCAAGACATTCGTTCGAATAACAATGAAAAATAATAAGCTACAATAGACTCAACTTCTTTCTATCATTATAAGAAAAATAATGATGATAAAACGATATCTTTGTTCAGTAATACATTAAGTTCGTTATATGATTTCAATAGAATTATCATTATATTTATTTATTTATTCTTTTAAATCAAAGATGTAATATAATTCATGTCAAATATGATTAGTTTTTTTCTTTATAATTCATAAAGTCTTTCATTAATTTTTATCATATTCTTGTAGTAATTATATGATAAAAAGAAATTTAGAACTTACTTGTAGGCCATTGGCATCGATTTTGTTACTCCTGACATTATTTTTATTCCGACAAATCAACATGATAAACACAATAACGTGAAATTAAACTGACAGCCATTGAATACTAGCGCTTAAAGTATGCGCAAAACAATGAATATTAACTGAAGAAACGACAAGTTGACTGTGGCAATACCAAAAGAAAACATGAATGTGCACGCTCGAGTATATATATATATATATATATATATAGAAGAACAAGAAAATGTGAGGGAACACTACTACTGCAATGCCTAACAAATAATTTATTCTTTTCTTTGACTTACTTGTCTTTCTCACTCTCTCTCTTTTTTTCCCTTTTGTATGTGAGCAAGAGAACGGTTTGTCGATGGCACGACAACATCGATAAAAAAAAACGAGTGATTGTCTTGGTAGAAACGTCTTTTCCTTAGCGAAATAGAATGTCTGCATGTGTACACAGGGCACTAAACTGATTATAAAAACCAAGCATATATAAGATTTTTCTATTGTTCGACTAATTCATGAATTGAATATCAATATAGAATAAAGAGAGATGCATTAGTAAAAAAAATACTAAAATATTATCATATCATTGATAATATTTATATGATTATACAGATCAAATGAAAATCAGTTTTTCGATGTTATTTCAGTTGTAAATTTAATAACTTACTGTCATGAATGTTGTGTCAATCCTTTTTTGAAACTTTTTCACGTCCTACAATTCAATTTGAATCGATGAAAAAGTCACGTAGAATATATTGTCTTTATTTATCATAAGATTCAATGAAAAGCAAAAGGATAATTCATGTATATTAATTCAATCTATTGACATTTATTGGTTTATTGATAACAATAAACAAATCGTTTATTTTTTTTTCTTTATTCTTTTTTATATTCATTAGACTTCTTTTAATAAATCTCTACATTTTTTAATATTTTAGACAATTGTACAAAATGAAAACTTTGAATAAGAGAAAAAGAAAAAGAAGTTTAATCAATTTTAATCAATAATCAATACAATCAACAAATTATGATCAATGGTTAATATTCATTAAATTTGCTAATGTTGATTACTGTATATTGTTCAAGACATTTGCCAAATGAATTCTATTCTACATTTTTTTGTAGTAAATCGCAATAGCATAAATAATAGACTAAACAATGGTCAAGAGTATTTTCAGAGATGATATATCCTATTACGAAGCACGCGAACAAATTATTCTTGAATGTAATCAAAAATATGATATTTATAAGTTTTATTGTGACAAAATACTGAAATCTCGAATTCATATTTCGATCATTTAAATCAATATTTTATATATAGAAAAATCTTGAATGAAATACTATTGATTATTGATTATTGATTATTGATTTTGAACAAAGACATATGAAAGATTTTATTATAATAGGTATTTTCGAGAACTATTGATTGAAAACATTGTTAGACTGCAAAATATTGATAAAATGAAATGAAATTATCATTATTAAAAACTGATCGAATGAGATCCAATCCGTGTTTCTCTATTCCATGTGGAGTCAGATGACATATATCATGGAACTAGATATTATTTTTAAATGCAATCATCAATCGAATAAACCTTTAAAATTTTATTTTCGTTTGAAACTTGAGTTCACGATAAACTTCACAGTTGAAATTTCTTTTTATTTTAAAGTCTACTTGAGTAATAATTCAAAATTGAAATTTCTTGTTTTTAAAACAACTGAATATGAAGTATTCTAATTTTGAATCTTTTATCAACAAATATTTATAATGCTCAAATTCAATTTTCTAAATAGAATGGTATTTGGTTTACGAAGATAGAGAGTTCGCTCTTGTTTTCTATATATTTTTGTAGAATAAACCTGTATTATATTACAATTATTATGGATTGAGAAAAACAAGTAATCTGTTATGTATACATATTCGATTAACCAATAATTTGTAATAAGACATATTGCGTTTTGTTATTAACTATACAGTCAATCATGAATATTGACAAAAGAAATACATACATGCACGAGCAAGGGATGCAGATGAAAAGAAATTTTCATAAACAAAAAAAAATTTACTCGTTGTCGACGAAAAGTTTTGGAAGTATTTGAGTATAATCTAAGATATGTCAATATTTATGACAGACTGCATAGTTAGTAAGGATACGCAAAATATCGTTATCACCAATAGCTCTTTGGAATGATTATTGATTATAATCGAATATATATATATATAACAGATTAATCGTTTTTCTCAATCGATAATAATTGTAATATAATAATATAATGCATAGGTCTATTCTACAAAAATCTGTAGAACACACAAGCGAACTCTAGAAATTTCAATTTTTCAAAACGAAAGTGAAATTATAATTATTATTGAAATTTAATTTCAAGAATGAAGTAAACTTGAATTCTGTAGTTTTAGAATTTTCGATTTTGTGTTCGCAAAGGAGACGATACGGTTGATAATTCAAAGTTTAGATTCCAATTACTATAAACTCAAACAACTCACTATTCGACAGTATTTCATATATTGAGATTTATAGGACCAATTCACAGGTATAGAAAACCGTGAAAAGACGCGTTTTGAAATATAAGCATCTATTTCTATAAAGACAATTGATCAAAGATGGATCAATTTGTTAAAAAAGAGATACGATTGATCACGATTTTCTTTCAAAACCTTTTCCAAATATTTAACTTTATAAATTATGTTCTAGTTTTGTTACAGTCGAACATTTTATGAACAAGAAACTTGTATAGATATTATATTTGTCTGTTTTAATTTGTTCTTCGTCTGTCTTCTTTACGTTTATTTCTCCCTTAATTCAATGATGTTAGAGAATTCGATTAGTATACGGTTAGGCACTCTAACCTTGTGAACGATAATAAATCCCGACTCACTCTTTCCTCTCTCATATATAAGTTAATGTTCTACGCGAAGCACATACAATTGGAGTGATAGCATCTATACCGAGAATATTGATAACGCTACTATTCCAGTTCAATGGAGTACATTATTTCATATAGTTATTCATATCTATTTGAAATAAAGACTGAGTTTTGTAACAAGTTTATAGAATAAATAATGTTAGAAAAATGTATGATCAATCCATGGTAATTTAGTGAACAATGAAAACGACTGAAAACCACTAGCAACTCGGTAGACTCATGTAGCAAGCCAATTGAATTCAAGAGAACGAAAGAAAACTCGTCTTATTCGCTTAAATTTGATCGGTCTTTCACATAAGTCCAGAGAGCCGTTAATGTTTCCAGTCCTCTCGTGTCGGTGACCTTTCTTGTCTTGTCTAGTGTCATGAGAAGACAAAAAAGAAATGAAGAAAGATTTGTATGGATCATGGAAAAAGAAAAACTATAGGAAAAACAAGTTCATGTGTGTTATATTGAGGTCATGAGGTCATATTTATCAGTAGTCTCTTTGTCTTTTTTCTTGATTAGTTCTGATTTCAAATCATTTTTGACTGTCAACCTAGCAATATGATTAGACTATTATTTGAACGATAGAAATATTCTTCTGCTACTCATACCTACGCAGAAAGATAAAGAGTAAAACGATGTTTTTAGGCATCGAACGCAAAATTCGACTAAAAACAACGCTGCAATGTAGAAAGCAATTCAAGAAACAAAGACAGATATGGAGTGTCGGTGGAGTGTCGGTGTGTGGGTGTGGGTATGGTATGTGGATGTAGGTGTGATATTGCTGAAGAGAAGACCCACACCCACACCCTTTACATCTGCAGGCAGATTGATGGTATATGATCTAGTATCCTTTGTAAGGCAGTATAAAAAGAACATGTATGTGGCCACCACTATAAAATTTCTCTAGCAACGACAACTCCGTCAAATAGACGGTTTGTAAAAGTTCTGAAAGTGTCCATCAAAGAGAATTTTACTGTAACAACATTTTTTCAATCATACATTTATTCCTTATCAATTTTGACTACAGACAAAGGCACTGTTGTACGTATTTGTAACGAAATGTATAATCTTCATCTATCTGTTCCCCTCTATTTGACCGTGTGACCTCTATAGTATACTGCTATTCATTGTCCATCTCTTCTATATTAGCCTATGTTCTGTGTGTGAGCGGGACGATTTGTTGTGTGAAAAAACCAAATGGAGCGACTATTACTACCTCACGGATATTTCTTCCTTCAAGTTCGTTACAGTATTGACGGTATCGGTCAAATAGAACAGATGAGTGTATGCATATAAATATTGACCTTCATATAAAAAGTTGATAAGAATAAATTAGCGAAAGTAAAGATGGAATATTTAGACATTGGATTCAATGATTTACCTGATGAAATCCTTATGATTATTTTCAAAAAACTCAACAATCTTGATGTATTTTATTCTTTACAAGGTGTCAATCAGCGAATAAATAAAATTATTCAGGATCGAGTTTTTACAAATCGTTTGATTTTTGTTAAATGGTTATCAGACAGTTTTATCGATCTGATTTGTTGTGATATGATACTTGATCGATTTTGTTTACAAATTTTACCAGAAATTCATCATAACATTAAATGGCTTGATCTTGAATCATCATCGATGAAACATGTTTTACGTACTGCTCATTATCCTAATTTACGTAGTCTCGGTCTCTATAATATTCATGAAGAGTCAATTCAATGTCTTTTTACTGGTAAGAAGTTTCAGTTCCATTATATTTCAATCTAATTTTCACTGGTTTGTTTAGATGAAGCTCTTTCATCTGGTATGTTCAAAAACCAGATTACAACACTTTTAATTACAATTGATAATAATAAGGTGAAGTTGAAGACCGTTGTAAACATATATGATTCTATTTTGAGTGTTTTCACCAATCTAAATGATTTCATGTTATACGAATCATCGTATAAAAATCGTCTACGATTATTTTTTCATGACCCACCTCCTCATACATTTTGTTCTTCAACTCTTCGGAAATTAAGTGTTAGATTACAATGTATTGATGATTGTCTTTATCTTCTCGATGGTCGATTTAATCAACTTCAGACACTCTATGTTGATTTGGTTAATCTCCATGGTTCACATAGGATTCAAAATAAAGTTAGTTTTATAAGAACAATCTTTATATTATCAATTAACAAACTAAATTTTGTTTTTTAGAAAGATTTGCCAAATCTAAAATGTTTTTCCTTGTCATGTAATGGCGAAAGTTATAATTATAATGAAACAATTCTTCCCCTTCTCGATCGAATGTTCAATCTCGAAGAATTGGGTTTGTATCTGGCGGTGAATGTTAATGGAACATTTATTGATGGAAATCATTTGAAGAGAAATATTATTGATTATATGCCACGATTAAATCAATTTTCATTTTATCTTCGTTCAGTCATGCATATTCGGAATCAAGTGAATTTACCATCAACAGAAGATATTAAACGCACATTTATTGACTTTTCAGATCATGAAATCATTTCTTATGTTGATTATTTTCGCGAGGCAGAACAAGGTCGATGTCATATTTATTCATATCCATCTTTTATGCCATATTATGGTGGTATTTCAAATAATTTTCCAGGAGGATTATTCAAATATGTTCGTGCAGTATCATTGTATGATGAACAGCCTTTTGATCATGAATTTTTTCTTCGAATTGTTCAATCATTTCCATTGATGGAAAAACTGGCTTTAACTAATAAGAAACCACAAAATTGGAAGCAATCTTATTCATCGAACAATAATAATGAAAATTTATCTGTTATTGAATATTCTTGTCTTAATGAACTTGTTATTATCGATGTTCATGATGATTATATTGAAGAATTTCTGATTGATACTAAAACGTATTTGCCAAAGAATGTCTTTCTTTCTATCAAGTATGAATCATTGAAACGTGTAACACATAATTTTGCAAGAGATGCTACACGAATTAATTGTGCGAAAATAAATGAATTGGAATTATTTCCTGAAACACGATATTCGACTTCTTTACAAGAATATTTTCCTTATGCAAAAATATACTAGTCAAACATATTTGAAAGAACACGACAATAAAGTAAAAAAAATCTTTATAGAGATACAAATAATTATGTGTGATAAGTAACAATATGTGAAATAACTTAGTTTTGTTTGAATAAATACGTATGTGTATAATGTATTTGGTTAGAAGATAAGTTCTACAAGTTTTCTTTTGTTTAACACTAAATCTATTTTATGAGTAAGATATGTAACATCAGTCAAGAATATGATCGCCATTATTTTTGAGAATGTTCGTTCATTTTGCTGGCAATTGTTCGATCTCATGTTTTGTAGAAACTAGCTGGTTGTGATTCGAAAAACGGATAGGGAAGTTGAAAGTGAGTTCATCGAAGTCTTCCTTGTGTTTCTCGCACATATTATTTAGAGGAAAGATCGAAACAATGATAATTCGATAGTGTAACGACTTGATGAGCATGGTGCAAAAACTTGTCATATGAACCGTTTAATTTTTTGCTGAATCAATCTTGCAACGTGTAGGTTTCCATTGTCATGAGAGACGATGATGACTTTTCGATTAGACAAAACCAGTCGCTCTTAAATCAGAGCTTCATGCAAACGTTGCAATTGTTGAGAATAGAAATAGGCGGTATCGTCTGATTAGTATCTAAAACCTCAAAATAGATGACACCATGCATATTCTACCAGATGCACAGCATTGTTTTGTTTAGATGAAATTCTACTTTTGCCTTCGATAATGGGTTTTCATTATGTACAAACTCGTAGCTTTTACAGCGGACATCCACGTGACAGACTCCTTTCTCATCTCCAATGGCAATTTCTTCCAAACATGTTTCATGATTCGGTCAGGTCAACAGCGAAACACGAGTCGATACCCGCTAAGCGAACTTGCCTAAGAATAATTGGCATGGAAGCCAATTTCTGTACTTCTTTATTTTGCTATGAGAGCGTGAAGATGAGTATTTACTGTCATCTGGAAACAGTTGAGTTGTACAGTCAAAGCACGTGTTGTTCGACGAAGATCGATAGGAAGCAAAGCTTTCAACGCTTCGTCATTAAAGTTCACAGATAGCTTTGAACGGGGTTTACTCGTCAATGTGGTATCTCTGAAAGAGAATTTTGCAAGCTAACAACAACATGTGGAGCTGTCGACGAGCTATCGCCGTATGCGGGTGTGGGTGGGTGTGGGTGTGGAGTGTGGGTGGGCGTGATTGTGGGTGTGATTGTGTGGGTGGTGTGGGTGTGCGGTGTGGATGTGGGTGTGGGTGTGGGTGGATGTGGGTGTGTGTGGGTGTGTGGGTATGGGTGTGGGTGTGTGGGTATGAGTGTGGGTGGGTGCGGGTGTGGGTGTGGGTGTGGGCGTGGGTGTGGATGGGGTGTGGATAGGGTGTGGATGTGGGTGTGAGTGTGGGTATAGTCTTCCAACATCCACACCTAGATCCCACATCCACATCCTACCCACACCCCACACCTACACATCCACACCCACATCCTACCCACACCCACACCCCACACGCACACACCCACACCCTACCCACACCCACATCCTACCCACACCCCACACGCACACACCCACATCCACCCCACTCTTATTGTGTTTGTGGGTAAAAACCCATTACTCTGATGAGAAGAACTATTTTTTTCTTTTTCATGGACATTTTTTCTTCGATAAACATTCGAAATGAAAATAAAATGGTGGAATGAGTCGTGGTTTTGTTTTGCGCAGCACATCGCTGGCCTTGAAGGTTTGGTTACATGCAGCATTGGAAGTAGTGATTTGCGCATGTTGTTCGTCTATGTTTCTCTTTTATGAATAGAAAAATACTTGAATAGGATGAAAGAATAAACACTAGAAGAGAGCAATATTGTATAAAAGGTGTAAAACGAAGCATCAAATTGTCACATTTTGCCTGTTCCATTTTTGTAGCAGTCAACTGAGCTGAGCAAAGTAAGACTTCCATTGTATGAATCTTATGCTTTTTTTCGATTGTATTTGGTTTCTGGGTACTGGTTGTCTTTCTCTTTGTGTCATTTGGAATTCTATCCAAGTTGTCCAAGGATGGGCTTTACGACGACCCAATACGGTCCTAAACGGCCGTATACGATACCCTATACTACCGTTTCTCACCGTTTACGGCCGTAAATCATCGTAAGTTGCCATTTTACCATGCATCATATTAGGATCGTATTTCGACGTACCATAAACGTCTAATCACGATCGTCATACGGTCGAAAAACTCAGTATCCGATCGTTTCTCAAAGTGTCACAATACGGTGCATGGTAAACGGCGAAAAAATCAACGGAAACGGTCATTTTACGACCCGACTTATTTCACTTGAGTCGCTTGATTGATTTTGACAATACCGTGAGAGAAAAGTTGCCTAGCATCTATTTATTTATCGGTGTATCTTTGAGTACATGCATAGGGTTAACAGATAACAAATGCATACAATGAGTTATACGGATTATCTTTCGGCTGTTTTTTTCAAATGCATTTCATAATTTCAGCGTCTTTAAGTCCACTGTTATCATTTTTCAATGAGAATTCTATTGTATGGATATAGTTTGTTAATTTGTTCTGCCGTATGCCGCGAAAGACAAGAATGAAGCTTAAAATAATTGTATTGTGATATTCTTTGCTCAGATAAAAACTAAGAAGGGTAAAGATAGTATTATCCTAGATATCGCTTCGCTTCTCTGTCTAACGAGCAGAATGGAACACTTCGAACATAACAGACCAATATATAACCGAAAATGCGCTATGTTTTGGTGTTCACCAAAGACTAACAGTTATTTCAATGGATTACCTAGAGATCATAAGGGAGGATTCCGAAACTTCGCCAATAAGACTTTCGCCAATTATTGGAGAAAACCCAGAGGTGTATTGGCTAAAATGCAGTGTACTTTCGTTAATTGATGAATTCCCAAGGGATATATTGGCGATAGCCCACTGAACTTTCGCCAATTAGCGAATATTCAGGAGAACGAATTGGGGACGAGTGTGGGTGTGGATGAGTCTGGATGTTTAACTCTTTCGCAAAAGCTTTCGTATCCACACTCACACTAACACGCATCCTCCCATCCACACCCACATCCCCACTTACAGGAGGAACACATGCTCACTACACCTATATTCAAATCCTGTTCTGATGAGTTTATTGTTTTCAAAGTATCGTCTGTTGAGACAGAACTTTATTGTTACCTACTTAAATAAACGTAAAGCGTCTTATAAAAATAAGATAAGTATAAAATTTGTGAATAACTGACTCAATAAATACCTACCAAAAAAGAAAAACTAATTATTGATAAAGCATAAGTATAATATATAGCTTCGATTCGTACTATCAAAGGCTGTTCAAATAATTATATTTATTGTCTGTTTAACTGAAAGCTTTGATGAAGTATTTCGATGAGTAAAACATATTCGTTGTCCTCTAAACTAACGAAGTAGTAGGCTATCTTTTAGAATATTTCATTTTTTCTCACGAAAAATAAATTAATTAAAAATTTTGTCATCATCATCGTTTGAAACGATGTTGGAAATGAATTTCGTATGGTTTTACGAGTTTAAAAACGAGTATTGAAAGTACTCTATTAACATTTTCAGCTAAAAACATTTAAATCTAGGCATACTATGATAGAAATAAACGAATAAAAGTTATCAATTTTCGAGAAAGGTATTCATTATGTTTCACTCATTTTTTTTTCTTAACGAGTGATAGGGGGTTTATATTTTTCGGGATATACAATGATATGTCTCTGTTTTATTTTATTCTTGATGTGTCGTATATATTAGTTTCTATTCCTTGATTTGTTATTTATTGATCATTATCCAATTAATGAAGCATAACATGTTACTTCTATTTGTATTCGATTTCATCTGGATTTGTGATATACATACATAATATCTTGTGTTGCTTTTGCTCGTCACAATTATAAGTATTTATTATAAATAAGAAAAATATTTCGTTGTGTCCGTGTTTTAACTAATGAGAGTCACTGAAGATTGGTCAACTTACTAAATAGCATGTACACTATTTAATTATAATTATTTTAGATCTCAATTTTCATTCGATATTATTAAACAAATAAATGGATATAAAAAAACCTCGAAAGGAACGAAAACCAACAGATTTGACTGACAAAGGTTTGTTGATTTGACGATATGTTATACAATCTACTAAATATATATATATTTGTTATACAGAATTAAACATGATTCGAAATTCGTCACATTTAAGTGCTAAAGGTAATCGATATACTGTTTGATATATTTTTTCCTTGATATTTTTCTTCTGATTCTAAATAGAAATTCAATTATGGCATTCTGTATGTTGAATATATATGATTTTAAACAATAAAATGTATATTAATTCTTTTTTTTACAGGACTTTGTTAGTAAACATCCAACAGGGAAATTGGATAAAGATACATTTATGGCAACATTTAAACAACTTTTTCCTGAAAGTTCTAAAAACTTAACACCCAAGTATATTTATACAATGTTTTAATATAATTTATTTCATTTTATTTTTCCTTCAAATATAGTTTATTTGATACGATTGATAAAAATCATGATGGTACTATTGATTTTAATGAATTTCTTGTTCTTGCTACTATTGGTAATAACACTGGAAATTTAGACGAACGACTTGATATAATCTTCGATTTGTAAGTAATATATGGGCTTATTTTACAATATGTTTGTTTTTAAATAATTTTCTTCAGATGGGATGTTTCTAATGATGGACTTTTAGATGTAAATGAATTAGCTCATCTTATTTCGGCTATTGTATGATTGCTTTTTTTTTCATGAAATTTAAAATGCTATTTGATATTTTAGTATGATCGTACTGGTGTAAAAGATCGTCAAGGTGATAAAAATCCAACACATCGAGCCAAAGAAATAATAAAAAAACTTGATGCAAGTGGTGATAAGAAATTAAATAAACAAGAATTTATCAATGGGTATTTTGTTTTAAATCTTATTCCTTTTTATATATATTTATTTTGTTAGATTGAAACATGATGAAACTATTAAAAAACTGCTCGTTCCTGATTCTTAAATTATTGCATCGTTTATAAATAAACTCCAATATCATTTATTCATGTTACTCCAATTTTTTTTTCTTAATTTTTCGAATAAAATAAGATTATATTCACTTGAATAGGTTCAATAAGTGAACTCGTGTGATATTTTACAATGAATATTGCTAACTAAGTCCTGTTAGATGTTTTTTTTCTTTTTTAGCAATCCTGTATTTGATTCGAAATCTCATAATAGCAACTATCATTGTCATACTAGTAGTATTTAAAAGATCGATTGCACATAAAATCATAAACTAGTCAATTATTGATTTCAAAATGAAAACTACTCAGACATAAGTAAAACGTTGTAACGAGTAGTTTAATGACGTTTTCAAATCAAATCTTAATAATCAGAATCATTATGCATCTCACATAAAAAATTTTAATTGAAATAATTTTTTTATTTATTTACTAAAATAAATTCACTACTTTAATTCATGTTTTTCGATATTGTATGTAGATTGTTAAAAACGTTGCAACTATTTCAGAAATTTTTCAGTCGTATGTTTGCCATGTCATCAATATACTAATGTATCTACTGTTTAGAGTGTGAATACGACTAACTGCGTTTGATAGATGCGCTCACATTTTCATCTATACTTCGAAAATTTTTGAGAATTTTATTACATAAGATTTTCTTTTTATATTTATCGTACAGATGCATTAGGGAAATTTCAAAATGAATTTTGTCTATTGAATATGAAACTAATCATATGAATCTATTTTGAAGTCTCATTCTTTATGATTGAATGAATTGAAAAATTAATGATTTAATTATAATCGGGTATTCACAATATTCATGTTAAATGCATAAGAAGTAAAATAATTTGTTTTTATTGAAAGAGTGATGTGAGAGTACTATCAATATAGAACATTTTGGGTGTGAGTGTGAATGCTATATCGAGATACATCATTACGCACGGATAGCCACAACCCCTATACTGAATTCGCGTTCTTCATATCTGTAAATTAGTTTTAGATACTTCATATTTTTAAGGCCATTGTCAATTATGGAATCAACACATTCAAAAATTCAATGCTCATCTAAATTGTGAATTTAACATTTCTTGAGCTCATAATCAGTTCAAAGCAATTAATATTACGTATCGGTAAAAATCAATTCATCGAAATTTGTTCTACAGTAATACAAGAAAAGACTCTCATCTTCTAGGTTTTAACGAACTCTAAGGAACTTTTGTTCTATGTAAGACTTGTATTTAGCGTGTGGCTAAGACCAATAGAAAGTCATACGAGTCAATAAGAAGAAATTTGTTTTTCTATTTATTATTATCTTGTTGAGAGAAAAGAAAATTGAATATAGTCAAATTTTTGATAATCTTTGAATAATGATAATTAATTCACGGAAATTTGCAGAAAGTATGCTTTTCAATAGCAAAGAAAATCATGATTTCCACATGAGTTTTCCCGGTATCAGTTATTTTCTTTGACTCTCATGTTGTCAAATGAAAACATGTCAATTACTTTAGGTGTGGTTGTGAGTGGTAGGTGTGCACCAAATCCTGATTTTAGGTGATAAAGATGACTCATTTACGATGTCAAGAACCGTTAGCTCTTGTCAAACCTTTGGCTGCTCTCCACTCACTTTTTATCTCTCTATCTGATGGCAGTCCCAGATTGGTCAAATCCAACTATAAAATATGCAGGATTTTACCGAAAATTCACGTTTTTTAGTCAAATCCTGTAAAATCTTGAATATTTTTTAGTCGGATTTGACATATCTGGGACTGCCATCAGATAGAGCGATAAAAGTTGAGTAGAAAGCAGCCAAAGGTTTGACAGGAGCTGACGGCTCTTGACATTGTAAATGAGTCATCTTTATCATATAAAAACAGGATTTGGTGCATGCCTACCACCCACACCCATATAGTCATATTGTCATGGTGTTTCCTAATTGATGTTGACTGATCTATACATGAAATGAAAACATTTTCTGAAATGCTTAAGATATATGACAAATAGTTTCATATATTTGCTTTCTCAAAAATATTCCATCACAAAGAATCATCTGTACATATGTAATGACAATACATGGCATCTTTTTTGTTTTTATCTAACTGCAGATCCATTCATAGTGAAGAAATCCAGATAATTCAATTGGTAAAATAGCCGATTGATTATCAAAATATTTTCGTTTGATTCCAGTGCTGCTCTAATAAACCTTGTCAAATTATTGTTTATTCTATTCAAAGCAGATCGATATACATGTTAGATGAAAATTTGAGTGTGGATGAGTGTGGATGAAGGAAAGCTCTACACCCACCCCACAAAAAATGGAAGACTGTTCATTATACTTTATACTACGCGCATGATAAATAGAAATAGAATGAAGTCTAGTGCTTAAGCTCACAAAATAAATTCTGGTTTAGTAGTAACTGAAGAGGTCAATCCACATTTCCGTTTCGTTCATTCTGGGAGTAAATGCATATTGTTCAAATGTGTTCTATCATTAGTTTATAATATATGAAATATACAGATACCACCATGTTTACAACGATCAAACAAAACGATTCAATTCATAAAATAGTATATTCTAGTCGTCTTTTTGCTATGATATTACATTTAATGGTGTTCTTGATGATTAATCGATTTTTTCACTTTTGATCGGTTTTTTGCATTTTAATTGATTTTAATCGATTCTTATTGTAATTGTGCAATCTCTGCGTTTGAAGCAATTCATATAGCAGTTCCAACTCCACTATATTTGCCCATTATTTATCTTAGAGGCAACTACGTGGTTTCTAAATACGAGGGAGTGAAAAAAATTTACGAAAAATCGTAGGTTTCGAGTTCAATTCTTGATAAAAGCACTTATCTAAGTTACGAATGATTAAAATCGATTAACAGGTAAAAACCAATTAAAATTGATTAATAGGTAACAATAGATTAAAATTGGTTAATAGGTAACAATAGATTAGATTGCATTGAGATAAATGAGGTCGAAATCATAGAACAAAACAGATGTGTAGATATTAACCGATTATAATCGATTTTTTTTGATTAAGAGTCAATTATAATGGCACTAATATAATCCGATTTCTAATCAAAATAATGATTATAATTAATTTCAAGAAATTTAATCAATTACAATCACTACTTTGATTAAAATTTGGATTGTAATCTGATTATAATCCGATTTTTTCTGATTTTTTTTATATGGGTATTGATGTTTGAAAATCAGACGGATAAAATCATTTCTCTAGTTTCCATCATCGAATTATATTTAACATTAATATTAAATAATCCAATTGATAGATTGATTGAACAGATTCAAATAATTGATTCGAATTCGGTAACAACCTCAGAAGAAAATTCTTTATCGAACTTATCAAACTTCAATTGCATCATATTTATGATGAATCATCTGTGCTTTTCATCATGTTTTGCATCTATATTGATATTTCAGAGAAGTTTATCGTTGGCAAATTTCACAGCATCCAATTCATAGAATCATCTCATAAACCAAAAGTTGAACATTATAACTTAATCGTACGTGCTCTATTCAGATGAATAACTTCCGAATGTAACTAAGGTGTGAGTGTGGGTGTGGGTGTGGGTGTGGGTGTGGGGTGTGGGGGTGGGGTGTAGGGGTGGGGTGTGGGGTGTGGGTGGATGCTGTGGGTGTGGGTGTGCAGATGAAAAGAAGATCCACACCCACACACCTACACATCCACGTGCACCCACACTCACACGCCACACCTCAACCCCCACAGCCACCCACACCAACAGCCACACCCCACACTCACACCCACACACATCCCACATCCATACTCATATCCACACCCACTCACACCCATACCCACAGCCACACCCACCCACACCCCTGCACCCACAGCCACACACCCACACCGTTTCTAGAAACGGAACGCAAAACTGACACCTAGGGGCTGTGAGTGTCAGTGCCAGTGTGGATACAAAAAAACCACGTATTCACAAACATATGACCATATCCACACCCCACACTCAAGCCCGCACACACCAGCTACACACAATACATAGCCACACTCCACACCCAATATTTACCTATATATGCTTGATAAACTATTAAAAATATTACTTACGCTTAAAAAAGCAATCAATGAGGAGTATTTTTCTTTTTAAAAAGGAAGTGATATTTGTAACTATATATGATATAAAAATGCAGTGGTGAAGCAGAAGGCCTTGAAAGAAAATATCATTCATGCTTAGAAAATCGAAGGATCAACGCATTTCACTCAACACGGATAGCCAAAACGAAACTAAGTGTGATGGTATAGAGTCTATTACTTTCATTTCTTTTTCAGAATAAGATAATGAACTCTTATTTCTCTCTGCTGTTTCTGGTGACGCACATGGGATCTGTACTAACCAAAGACCTCCCAGGGTTAGATTATCTTGCCACAGGATTTGACGCGCTGAAAATGATTAATCTGAACGAAGCACCTTCAGCCTCTGACAATCTCAAGTTTCGTCTTTTTAACTTGGATGATGGTCTTGGTAAAACATATTCGTTCGATGCTGGCAGTGTAAAACATAATTACACAACATCTCGTTATGTACAAGCCACAACAATCAACATGAAGACAAAAGTTGCTATTGAAACAATTAGCAAAACGTATCAAGAATTTCGACATAAGTAAGAATTTCATTTACTTGCTTTCTTTTCTAAATCTTGCTACTTCAAACATTTAATTGATAGTTACTTTCAATCATACTCCTTTGATATTGGTATTCCTATACCGTTAGAAGTGGGTACAATTGATATTTCTTTTGGATATCATCGTACTTTATCACAAGCCTATGAAAAAATTACCAAGCAAGAGGGATCGGTTGGAATATCATCAGATTGGTGGGGAATTTACAATGTCCATCTGGGTCCAACATATTTACTAAAGTAGGTTTTTTGAAACTGATTGGTAAAAGAGTGCAACCTCTTTGTTTAGCTTCTATTTCTAAAATATCTGTTTGCTATGTATGTGCACTAATATCGGTCGATATATGATTCTACCAGTGCTCTGCTTTTTTCCGATTCGCTGACATTTGCTATACTTGTGTCCCTATAATAGGTTTGATCCACTGTTCACAGCAGCTCTTGACAAACTCGTCTCTAAGCCTACGACATCGAAAGATCAAGCCTATTACAATCGTCTCATAGAAACATTTGGTACTCATTATGTCTCATCAGTCATCGTTGGTGGGCTTGGTAATCTCTACACATACATTACTGGTAGTTATGAAAAAGAATATAGTCGTTCAGTTGTTGAAGAGGGAATCACAATTGGCTTTAGAGTTGCTATGAACAACGGTTTGGTAGGAACTGGAAACGGTGCTTATAATTGGGGTGAAGGAGAATCAAGTCTTACTGAAGAATTCAAACAAAATTCTGAAATGCAAACAAAATTTATTCCAGCTGTTGTAATTTCACCTCAGAATGAAAGGCGGCAGTGGGATGTTTGGAAAGAGCAAACATTATCTGAACCAGCAGTTGTCAACCGCACACTTTCTCCTCTCGTCAATCTTCTCCTCGACTACCCAGATGAAGTTCAAAAGCACTTGCAGGCAACTATTGATTACTACCTTCTCAATGGAGTCGTCCCAACATTAGATCAAGTATTAAGCAGCAAGTCTAGACAAAAAAAACTTGCCCTCATTAATTTTGATCAAGCCAAACCAATTTCAGGTCTCGATGTTGTGGGCTGTGGATTTGACATTGGTGGTATTGAAAGTCGTCAATGTCTCTTTGATCTATCGACAGACACGAACGCTACCTCTTTATGGATCGATGTCTATAACAATGATAAAACGTACACGATTCCATCCAATTTCTTCGTCTCAGATAAACGTGATGTCAATGCAATGTATGAAAGCAGATTCTTCAAAACACTTGATGAATTCTTTCAAATGTCTATCTACAGTATACAAGAAGATGATCATGGCTTTCTTGGGTTCGGAGCAACATCAAAACGTAAAGATATTATTGAGAAATATCGTCAATTCTACGACTATAAGTATCAGATGGCTTGGACACGAAGACAAATCTCAATGTATACACTTTCCTTAACCACGTTTCCAACTCCACAATTCAATGATATGACCCAACTAGCTATTGATGAACTGCCTGACACATTTGATAACGGCTCCATTTCAAATATCAAAAAATGGAAAGCATTTTTCGATGCCTACGGAACACATTTTGTTGCCAGCTCGGACATGGGTGGTTTATTGTGGGCGGAAGATTATTTTGAAGGATGTTTAATTACAAAGTACAGTGAAAGATGGGTTAGGGAGCAAGTGAGAAGAAGTTATTGGTTTTTTCGTGATCAAACTTATTCAGAAAGTTATACAATGAATGTTGATCAAATCTACAAAAAATATAGTTCATCTATGTCAAAAATGATTGGCGGCATTGATAATAATCCAGGTGAAGCCTCCTCAATTGAACCCTATGTTATTAATACTTGGATCTCAACACTTAAAAACTATCCACAACCCATTAACTATCGTCTTCTACCGATTTACACATTACTTCCGAAAGGTGTTAAAAAAGAAGCAATGAAAAATGCAACCTACTACTTTCGTTTACAGGCAGCTGTAGATGCAAATCTCTATATCCAACGTCTACAAACACATCCAAATCCACTACCTCTGCCGAAATTAGATTGTTCTCCAACTGCTCAACGAAGAAAACGTGCTATCATAAGTTCCGCATTCGATCTGACAGCAGCACGCAAAAGTCTCTGTCCAGTTGTTGGATTTCGAGGAACATTCTGTCCAGGTGATCCAGCTTGGAATACCAGTTCTATCAACTCATCGATCGCCTTTAAAGCTCTGTCACTCTTGTCACAGCAAGATTTGCCAAAAGGTGTTGGTATGGCTATAGACATCAGCACTGGGAATGTTCTTTTGCCAGCTTTGCAACTCACCTATCCTCTCTCTGCTTCATCTGATTCTCTATGGAAAGATCCACATTCTGGTCGTGACTTTATCTTGCCGAACGAAGTTAGTCTTGAATCATTGAATAATAATTCACTCGATGTCAATGTTAGTTCATATTCTACCCCCACTGAATTCATCGACGCATGGTTACGTTTAGGAGCAGATAGTGACTGGTCTACAAGCTTTCTCTCCAATCTTCAATACATTTTGAATATTGATTCGACGTATTTTTTAGATGATCAAGGAACTGCTATTGCTCAGAACTATAGTAAACTCTATAATCTACGTGTTAAAGCGATTGATAATCCTGCTTCCCTACCTTTGAACTCATATGCTCATACTGCAATAAACGCACTGACTGCTGCCTATGATGAGGATCTCTACAATGCATTTTTCAACTCTTGGGGAACTCATGTAGCTGTTGAGACAACAGTTGGTGGTGTTACTGAAAAACAAATCCTATTTCAAAAATGTTTAAATTCAAGTGTAGCACGCTTGAACCTTAAAGCGGAACTTCTCTCGAAGCGTCCGTGTACAAGTGAAGATTATCATAAATGGCGGAAACCATTTAGTGAGCATCGTATAGGTGGAAATGTTGACCTGATTCAAGATACAAATGAGTGGTTTCGTACACTGGCTTATGCTCCTGCAATGATCTCTGTTAAACGTTATGTTTCGTGGGCTGATATTGTAACAAATCCATCTGTGAAAAAGAATTTACAAGGGGCAATCATTAGACGAATTAATAATGCTAACGAAGATCGACAAGAACAAGTAAATAAAGTGTTTGAAAAGCGAAAACTCAACCTTATTCCAGCTAGTTTGATCTTGTGGAGAGTAACTCAGATTGCTAATTTAACATTTTCTCCAATCATATCAAATCCAACAGCTCCCATTCCTGTCCTTCTTCAAAATATTAACACTTGTGGTTCGGGTCAAACGCAACAAGAACTTTTAGCCTCCTCTTGTACATTTGCAACCAAGATGACTGCATGTACATTACAATCAAATTCTCCTACTAATATGATTACGGAAGGACCAATTTCATATGAAAGAAATTTGATTACAGGGGATCTACGTGTTATAGCTTTACGACAGTATGGTATTGGTGGAAATCAAACTCCATTCAAAAGTAGATTTAGATTTGTTTCTGAGGATATATAATCTAAGTCATTTTTGGCTGCACTTTCTTTAGATTACGACCTTGTTGGTAACTGGATTATAAGTGGTTGTTCAGAGATTATAAATAATCAGTGTGGATCATTGGCACTGTATAGCGTTCATCGAGTTCAGTTATGTACACGTTGTCGTGTGTTTTGTGCTAATACGATCAACACTGATTTAGCTAGTCATTGCACATGTCCGTCATTGACTGAAAATAATTGTCCAGCTTATTCGGAAGCAGGACCTTATCAACCGTATTGCAATAATGAGGACTGAGGAATGTTACAACTAGCTTAGTGACAGCTTTTTTTATTACTTATAATTATCCAGTATTCCTGATTTCTTCTTTTTTATTGCTGAATGATATCAGTCATTCAAATCAATTCGTAATCTCAAACTATGTCTGCATAAACTCCAAAAAGGGTATGAGTGGGTGTGGACATGCACATTGAATGTGCTCCTACCCACACTCACACACCTCACACCACACCCAGACCCAGACTCACACCCACACACCGATCTTGGTTTACAATATCAAATGTAGTCAGCAAGTTTAACAAATCATCTCTCATTGTAAAATATAATATTGGTCTAATTTAAAGGATGACATTCTTCATGTCGTATGACCAAGTGAACATAGCTTAATTCAAAAATAGGGTTGTGGTTGAGGGTTTGACGGGTGCTGGGTGCTGGGTGCTGGGTCCGTGTTTAACTTTTCTTCCGACTCACACCCGCACGCCCTATTTCGAGTTTTGCTTAACCTATTTCCATACGGATGGTACGACTTTTATTCTCTTAGTATGACTTTGATATTGTAAGTGTCGAAAAATTAACAGCTATATGTATCAATGAAGATTTTCCATGTTTCGAAGAGTCTCTTAGTTCAATTCGAAATATCACGGATTGACTATGAGTCATTCTATAATAGGATAAAATAGGTTCAAGGCTAGTTGTCGGCATCATATCACGAGTTCTATCGGAGAATCCGTATTTTTCTTTGAGCTATGGCAACAATTTCCAAATATGAAGACTTTATTATACTTTAAAAGTGATTCACTTAATGGAATGAAAATGTCTTTCAATAACTAAAGCCTTATTGATCTCTATTAGTTCAATTGAGCAGGGATAAATTAATATTCGTGTTTGATTGAGGTTCGAACAACTCAACGCGGAGTTCTCCTGCCCCAAAAATGGCACGCTGACTGGTGCAAACGCCACCATCGATTGTATGTGTGCCTGGTACTAAGTAGACAACCTCTGATTTCGATACGGGCATATCGACAGCGACTGCATCCCAAAACACACTACCAGCGCGGGCATCAATTGTCAACAAGGAGTCACCGATAGACGAACCTGCGTCGAGTCTCTGAGCTGAGTTCGGAAGAAGCTTATTTGAGACAAGAATTTGGTCATCGATCATGATGCGAAAAAAATTGTGACATTGAGCCTCGAGAGCGTAGAGATTACCGTGAAAATCAATACGATAAAGTAGTGCTCGTTGGTGATTGAATGCAAATGAAAGATCAGGGACTTTGATGAATATATTTGACACTGACAAAATCTGGAACACACCGTCAGGCTGATATTTGAAATGAAATTGGTGAATAGGAGACTCATTGATTGTGTTTCGACCTTGTCGAAATACATCAACATAGATGACGTCTTGGGTGAAACTTTTCTTCCGTTGACCATAACACTGGATCTCGAATTGTGTCCAAATGAGAATGAGCAGCATGAAAAGCAACACGATGCGAGGATTTTGTTTCTGTGAAACGATTACTAGTCGAATGCCACTATTTATTTGCTCTTTTTTTCCTGTTCTGTTGCTGCTGATAAAAATGAGACGTGACTTATGTCAATTGTAACTAACGATTGCGGGTGTAATACGGGTGTCAAAAAGGCCAGCAGCCAAAGCCACATATCGCATGCACGCTCTGACTCACATTCACACCCTTTATTCAAAATATTAAAACGCCGACCATAAAATCGCTAAAATCACTATGTAGACTCTCTGTGACCTCATATTATTGATAGAAGTCTAGTAATTCGACGTATATCTATAAACGACAAAATAGTGATTCATTCACTGTCTTTAATCATGATTTAAAATAGAAAATAAACTTCAGGAAAATTACGAACGAATATATGACATATTATGAATCGGTTTTCTTTATCAAAATACAAATCAACTTTTATAATACGAAAAGACTGGTTTTGTCGAACACCTGGTTGTTACATGTTGAGTTATCTTTTACATTTATCCAGCAGCTTGCGTTAAGCATGTTCATATCTAGAGGCGTGTATATACGAAATATTTGAATTCTGTCTGTGTAGGCTCACGTGTATCGATGTTCAATACACGCTACTTGTGGCTAAATAGATTTATTTTGGTGAAAAGCAAAAAAAAGATATAAGCCAAGGAGAAAAAATTGTTTCAAAACTGTTGTGTCCCACTAAGATCTAATACTTGTTTTTTCTCAGATATTCAAAAATGTATGGAATATTAAATCTTGAACAATATATTTTATCATTGCTTTTGATTGATGTATACTTCTAACGAGTGCATGTCCATAAAATTCTTCTTTTTTGACAAGACTGTTCACGTGCATTCCAATTGAAAATGGTTCATCAGTTAGACGAAAGATATCTTTCATCAGATAATAGTACAATCGAAATGGATAAAATATTGTGTGCATTTCATTGTATGTATTATGATGTTTCACATAACATGAAGCTACAATGCCATTGACCAATAATGTGCCTGTGTATGTCATGGGAGTGATGAAACCAGTTTTGTATAGGAGTTCAATTGATGTGATAGGTACAGGACTCAAATTCTGAGAGTTGGTTTCAGCCATCAAGAGATAATCATTGACTTTCAATTCATTTGCAGCAACCATGATTGAACGTTTTTCATGCAAATTATAGATCATAATTAAATGATCACCGGTCAGACTAATGGTTTGGTTGAAAGAAGTTGTGATGGTGTAGAATGGAGCTAAATGAGAAGATTGTTTGTTTTCCATATGCAACTGTAGTGCAAAAAATGAATTACCTTCCGTTTTTAGTCCTCCGTGTAAAATCATAATTATTTCATCTTTGACAATTTGACCTTGCTTGTCAACAGAATAGACTTTATCACCACTACGTAGATATTTCATTTGTTTTTTAGAGCCATCTTGTAGTGAAACAAAATCATCGCCAAATAAACATCTAATAGAATGTCAAAAAACAAAAAAGATGTGAGCTAAGATCAAAAGAATGAAGAAATTGAAGCTTTGCATCACACAAACCATGTAAAACTAGAAACTCGATGTTAGATATGAAGTTTTTCTGTTCATTCTTCACATTGTCAATTTTTTTCACTACGGCTCTTCGGCATATAGGAACTTACAGCAAGGTCTCCTAGCTTGATACAGCAGTTACTCTATGGATCAGGGTAACACGAATGATGCTCCCCGGACACTTGCTCTCACGACAATTGCTCCCCGGACAATTGCTCTCCAGCGACAATTGCTCCCGCGACACTTACTCTCGTGACATTTGCTCCCCAAGGACAGTTGCTCCCCAAGGACAATTGCTCCCCGGACACTTGCTCTCCTATGACAATTGCTCCCTGGATACTTGCTCCCTGATGACATTTGCTCTCCTATGACATTTGCTCCCCTAACACATGCTTTCCAATCACATTTGCTACCCGGACACATGCTTTCCAATCACATTTGCTTCCCGGCCTATGCTTTCCAATCACATTTGCTCCCCCACTTCACTTGGCCTTAAGCTACGGCTTTTTTGTTGACAAATTCAACATAATGGGCGTGGATGTGGGTGTGGCTATGGCGTGGGTGTGGGTGTGGCTAGGGTGTGGGATGTGGATATGGGTATGAGGTGGGTGTGGAGTGGGTGTGAGTGTGGGTTAGAGCCCTTCGGGTCCAAGATTTTTGGACCCAGACTCAGATCCGTTTACAATTTGCTACACCTGTACCCGGAACCGGACGCGCTTGTTTAAAAAACGTTGGACCCGGACCCAACCCGGAGGGTGTGGATGTGGATATGAGTAAAGGAAAGATCTATATTTACACCCACCCACACCCTTTTCTTATTTTATTTGTTCTATGTTCTTCATATATTTATAGATCCATACTACCACCTTTCGAAATTCAGATAAAACTGCAGTAAAATTAGCTATATATTTAAAAATAATTGCTGAATTTTCAGGAATCTTAAATTCTGCACGAATTTCTAATCATCTCATTCTTTTCTTAATTTTACCAATTTTTAAGTCTTTTAAAATTATATTGAATTTGTCAACAAAAAAATCGTAGCTTAAGGCCAAGTGAAATTGGGGAGCAAATGTGATTGGAAAGCGTGTGTTCGGGGAGCAAATGTCATAGGAGAGCAAATGTCATCAGGGAGCAAATATCCAGGGAGCAATTGACATAGGAGAGCAAGTGTCCGGG
>CAJNOP010000278.1:0-64083 GCA_905250075.1 Rotaria sp. Silwood1
ATATCATGAAAAAATTAAAATTGAATTTTTCTCATCAACGGAGTATTCTTATTCAGAATGTATGAAATGTTCTCATCGAAATTTCAAAATATTCTGTTATACATGGAGCTAAAACTCAAATATCCTTCATAATACTGATAAAAATTTACCTGCTAATAAGCAATCTCAAATTTTTTAATGTTTTATCTTGCTCTCATATGTTATCGTCAAAACAAAATCACTGAAATAATCAATTTTAGGAACCTAGCATTTCTATTCGAGTGAGTACTGGTCTTCATTCGAAATACATTTCATTTATTTTTATTTAACTAGGAAAGAAAATAAATTAAAATAATAGCATCAGTTAAAATAAAAATTTTTAGCTAATGAATTTAGAAAATTAAGTAAAACAAATTTCTTTACAACAATGTAGAGCAACTAAGTACTACAACAAAGTTATGAACTAGAAATCTTCTAAAAGGAAGATGTAAAATAAGCAGAAACAAAATTTCTACCATAAGGCAACCGTGCAGTATGCGATACTGTTTAGAGAAAGACAAAATAGTTTCAATGCAATCTCTATATTCAACACTAGCTATAAAGCTCTGAGCAGAAGATTGGTCTGATAGTGAGTTCTTGCGTATCTTCGTTTGAATTTCGGATGCGCACTAATTAATCACAAGAAAAAGTGTATATCACAATATTGTCAATATATTATCGGATATTGATCGAAGATAAACAGTGATCAGTCATTCTATTGTTGCTGATACCAACATCTTATGAATACGTGTCAAACAAGCGTAGTCACTCTATTGTATCGACAGTCTAGTGTATAATATTGTAGTTTTAAAGTTCCCTCGACTATTGGGAGGCTTATATAGAATAAAATGCGTTTGTAAGTATATGTATGTCTCAAGGTCAAAAAAACATCAGAAATGAGCTTTTTTTGTTCCCTCGACTGTAAGGAGGGTCTTATGAAAAAAAAAATGCGTTTGTGTGAATGTGCGTATGTGTCAGGGTCAAAAAAACATATATGAGAGGTTAGCTTATTTTTAGGCTTTTCAGTCTTTTGATCAAACTTTGGTATAGGTTATTGGGAACCGGGAATTCGAATCCGCTATCGGTTTTCCGATCCGAGCTTCCATTGGTCAGAAACTGGACCGATGAAAAACGAGATTTTTTATGTTAAGGCCTTTCTGTCTTTTGATGAAACTTTGGTATAGGCTATTCACTGAAAAAAAAAGGTACCGTACGGAACCTAAAAGGGTTCCGAGATTTGCAACGAATTCGAAACTATTTTAGGTTTCGTATAAATCGGGTTCTGTACGAAACCCTTATTGGAAACGCCAACATAGGGTTTCGTACACTACTCTTTCTACTCAATGTAATAAATTATTCACAAACTTTGCCCACCCAGTTTTGAACCACATCACTAACAATACTTTTACAATGATTCATTAAAAATAACACATAACACAACCACACGTCTCCATTAACTACTGTTAACCGTACATGATATGAATCACACCACAACTACATAGATATCCATACCATGTCAGCAACGCTACCGTCAGTAAGGATGCCAATAATTCCACCAACAGAAATAAAATCTCATATCATTCCCGTTCCATACCCGAGGGCCACCTCCTAACTTCTTAAGCATTACAAGACTAACTATCATTCTCATATCTATTTAAAACTAGTGTAGGCAAGTACACGATTCCACTTATCTGAATATGAATTGAAAGTGATAATTTAACAGATACTTACCTCATCGTCGACGCCTTCTGCAGATCCGAATAACACTTTTAACGTGAATTTGGAATGAAACCGTCCCACACCATCGATCTCTTGAACTGATCTAAATACAAAATAAAATCATATTTGAAATATAGCATACCTTGTCGTTGCTTGTTTCGATTGATCTAATTACAAAATTCAATTACAATTTAACATAAAAACTTAAATAAGTATTCCTTTGATTAGTTGATCTAAATATAAAATAAAAATTGTGAATAAAATATGACTTCCTTAAGTGTTGCTTGCTTTGATTAATCTAAATAGAGGATTCAAAGACAATTAGAAATAAAAAGTGTATCGCATTATTGGTGTGGTTATTTGATCTAAATATAAAACAAGAATCTTATTAGAAATATAACTTACACAACCATTCGTCGTTTTGATTGATCTAAATACAAAAATGAATGAGAATTTGAAACAAAGTTTGCCTTAGTATTGCTCTGATTAGTGTATCTAAATATAGAGTAAGAATCATATTTAATATATGACTTACCTAAGCGTTGCTTGTTTCGATTGCTCTAAATACAAAACTGAATTAGAATTTGAAATGAAAATTCGCGTAAGTATTCAACTGGCCGGTTAATCTAAATATAAAAAAAATCATATTTATAATATGACTTGCCTTACTCTTCCTCGCATCGATTGATCTAAATAGAAAATGAAATTGAACATTGGAATGAAAGCTCAATCAAGTGTTGAAATAGTAAATCAATCTAAATATAAAATAAAATAAAATTGGTAATATAACTTACAAACAGTTGTATATTTCAATTGTTTTAAATACAAAATTAAATCACAATTCGAAATAAATATTTACTTAATTATTGTTATGGTTATTTGATCGAAATATAGGATAAAATCATCTTGGAAATATAACTTTCTCTCCGTTCATTATTTCGATTGATCTAAATAGAAAATTAAATTAGAATTAGACATGAAAATAAACCGAAGTATTCAACTGATCAGTCGATCTAAATATAAAATAAAACCATGTTTCAAATATAACTTACTAATCCTGCCTTGTTTCGATTGATCTAAATAGAATATTATATTAAAAACAGAATCGAAAATCTCTGAAGTATTTAGCTGGTTTCTTGATCTAAATATAAAAGGAAATCATATTTTAAATATAAGTTACTTAACTATTTCTCTTGTCGATTGGTCAAAAAATAGAATTAAATTACAATTTGAAATAAAAACTCACATAAGTGTTGAACTGATGAGTCAATCTAAATATAAAATATAATCTTATTTCAAATTTAACTTACTGACCGCTATTTGCTTCGAATGATCTAAATAGCAAATAAAATCGGAGTTAGAAATGAAAATTCTATCAATTATTGAACTGGTTAGTTGATCTAAATATAAAATAGAATTTTGTTTCAAATATAGCTTGCCTAACTATTTCTCGCTTGGATTGATCTAAATAGAAAAATAAATAGAATTTTGAAATCAAAATTTGCCTGGTTATTCATTTGGTTAGTTGATATAATTGTAAAATAGGAATTATATTTGAAATATAACTTAACCAGCGCTGCCTTTTTCGATCGATCTAAATAGGAAATTAAAGTAAGATAAGAAATCACAATCTCTGAAGTATTTTAGTGGTTCGTTTATTTAAATATAAAATAAAATTATATTTGAAATATGAGTTGCTAATCGTTGCTCGTTTGAATCGATCTAAATCTAAATTTAAATTAGAAATGAAAATTCAGCTAAATATTGAACTGCTCAGTCTATCTAGATAGCAAATAAAAATTGAATTTTTCGAAAGAGAGTTGTGTTTTGGATGGTAGAAAATGATGTGATAGCTGTATTGAATGGTATTTATTTATGTGTATTTGGATGAAAGTTTTTACAACATTTTGAGATATATATGGTTTCTTTTTATTGGTTCGAGAAAAGCAAACATTGATCACAATGAATAAAAATAAAAACAATATGGTCTATAACGAGATGTACGAGGAGTTGCTTATGGAAACATCTTCTCCTAATATTTAAATAAAGTATGGAAAATTATTTTAGATGTAAAAAACTCAATAGTTGTTTCTTTATGCATGAATAAAAAGAAACTGTTAATATTTTTTTTTGTTTTTGATCGTTTTAAGCGTGACGCAATTTTGTTTTCCGGATTAGCACGACGTTTTCGCGACAGAAAACTGAGTTCTTGCTTGTTGCTGGATGATAAATCACTTGATTTTAATGGTATTGGTGGTGTTGCATTTAATCGACATTCACTGTTTTTAATTGAAATTGGTACAGTTAGTGATGTTTCTTTTTCTTCTGGTGTTACTATTTGTATGGCTAATGGTGAATCTATCGATGATGGTGAACTATTTGTTGATGGTATTTGTCTTGCGGATTTGTTCGAAAGTTCATCAGTAACACCATATGTATTATTGATTGTCAGATTTTGTGTAATATCGTCTAGTAATACAAATAAACAGGATGTCCGTAAAGTCATTTAACAAAAAGCAAATTACGTATCTTCGTCTTCTTTCAATCGAATGAACGAATTTTTTTTCTGGTGATAAAGAAAAGTTGTAAGTTTTTATGCATAAATCAGTAACTTATTGGTACACTTGAAATCTAGCATAATCAAATTTAATACAGTATTTGATCTTTTCTCCAAATCTTCGATTAGTAGTCAACACAAAAAAGCACAAAGTTAGCTGAAAAAAATTTTGGTATATTTCATTCTGTACAACTTTCTCCGCTGATCATTTTAGTAAAATAAAATTCAATTTTTACTAATAAATGGGAGCGCTAAGATCAAAACACTGGAAAATATCAAATTGGTAAAGAGCTCATTAGCAATTTGATTAGTTTAGCAAAAAACGACAAATCTTGACAACAACTGATCTATTAATAATTTGGTAAAATTTTTCTGTTTATTCTAAAAAATGTTCAATTAGTTCATTTGATACCAATGACTCTATTATAAATAGTGAAAAGTAAAACTTTGAGAAAGGGTGGATGTGAGTGCTGGTTTAGTTGTTGAGAAAACTGGCTCTCACACACACACACACACACCCAGAATGATAACCGATCTGGACCAACCGGTTTCCATTAGTTGAAAAATATTTTATAGATATGGTATTTTTTTTCTCTGAAAAACATGTTTAAAGCAAGTTTGCGTGCTCTTATTAAAATAATCAGCCAGTGTTATTTCAAGAATTATGTATGTTTATTTCTTTTATTTTTATCGTAGTTGAAACAAGTACCAGTTTTCTTTCTACCTATATTTTCTGTTGGTTATTATGAGACACAGAAATAACGTGACGTTCTTCTCTTTAAACATGTTAGTGCAAAAATAAAAATAATAGTTAAAAAGAGGAGTAGTACTTCGTCGTCTACTATGAGTTCTACTTTTCATTATTATTTTTTTTAAATGAAAATCTATGTTATAAAGAGAAACTGATTATATTTCTCTTTTACTCTATTCTCGATGAGTCTCTCGAGAAATACTAGAGTTATTGGTAAAAAATTGTTGACCTGGTATTAGGTCGACTTTTCTGTATTGTTTGGATGTAGAATATTACTAATTAATGTTGACATATGTAGTTTATATTTTTTTACAGAGATTTTGAATTTTATCTCCATTCTACTGCTTATTCTGTGCTACCTCTTGACTTTATATTGAATAAGAAATCCTTTACGACGTTAATATCATATCGTTTTTTAGAAGTTTACGAATCGACTTTTACAAAAATTTGTGATTTCAAGTCAATGCTTTCTACTTACAATAATTATCTAATGCTAACCCGATTGTTCTGTTGTAATATTGATAGATAGTGAAGAATAGCCCAAACTAAATCAGTAATTTTTACTAATTCTTCTCTCAAAGAGTAAATGGTTCTACTGAGAATAAAGTCTGGCTTTAGCTTTTATTTAACTGCATTATAAAGTTCAGTAAAAATATTTTTTTACATACATTGAAAAAGATATAGTTTTCATGGTTTTGCAGTATCTTTACTTCTATATAATGTTGAATGTAGATATTCTTTTAAATGATCGAATAATGGTAATTGATTAATTTCTATCGAATCAAAATCAAGTTGTTTAAGAATTATTTTCTTGACGGTGAATTTCAATGAAATAATTGATAGATCTGAACGTGAACATGAATATTTCTTGGTACTACTGCAGTTTAGTCACACCCTTACTCTCATTCTGACACTGATTGCTGTACATGCAATGTATCAATCAGTGTGATGGTATGACCAAACTGCTGTAGTACCCATTTCAAAATTGTACACAGTTGTACTTAAAAACTTTCACGGTAATAATGTCATTGTTATTCGTCAAAATGCATCGACTTGGTCATCGATTTTTTTCCTATACATTTTGTTTTCTCTCTGATAAATATAAGAACCAAATTTCTTCAGAAAAAGTTCTTCACATAAACAACACAGTACATATCAAATGTATTAGCTCCGCATATTGTTTTTGTTCATGAGCATATAGATGCTGTTCTCTCCTTCATGACCTAGGTCATCTTATTTTCAACCAATCGCTCATATATAACAAAGAATATGTTCGTCTGTTGCGTCCATTCATAAAGCAATGTTCGACATGTTCGCTTCTTGATGATTTATGTTTTACAATACACATGTGAACATATATAAATGTATTGAAGAATTATTTATCAAAAGCAAAAACAAAAATTAATAAGTAACTGCATATCTTTAATACAGCTGCTGTAAGTGTTTTTTATTATGGCTTATCTTACTATCGGTCCCAATTTCGTTCCTAATCATGCTGCAAGTAAGTTATGAAAAACACAAAAAAAATTATTTCTCATATTGCTAAGTTAATGACAATAGTAATTACGCTTATCTCGTTCCTTTCATATCAAATTTTAGTCATATCAGTGCATTTGTGAGAACAAACATGGATAGAATCATTTCTGCTCACGATCGCATTCATTAGAAATTCATGCTGTCCATAGATCTCCATGCCCTTACACCGAAATCGTATGAAAATGTAAACAGAAATACACATCATAATCTATACAGGAGCTTTAGTTACTTCAACATTTCGAAGCAGCTCGTAAACTTTAATTCCTTGAAATCTGAGGTAAACACGTCTATTAATTTATGTATCGATTAGGGGTTGTTTATGTATATTAATTGAAAAATCAACTAGGTTCGAGAACGTTTATGAGACAAATTATCACAATCAGTTTTTTTATTATACAAATGGTGATGGTATTTTTAACTTGAAAGATACGATGTTGATGTAAACAATAAATGAATAAATACTCATCTTGACAATATCAGTTTGCTTTACATAATAAAATCGACTTTTGATGAATTTAATCTTTTAAGCGAGCATTTTCTACATAAAATGATTTTCACAGGGAATAAGATCGCTTCTATGATATTATATTTTCTAGTATATTAATGATTTTCTGTAATATTTCTCTATGCGTATGCTTTAATAACTTAACTGTCTGATTTTTAATAGATTATTTAATACTGAGGAAGGAGAAAAAGTAATCTCTAAATAACAAAGCAATAAATCTTTTTTTTCAGCTGCTCAGTAACTGCTTTAGGGATGATTCGAAAGGAAACGAAATCTTGATTTTTCGTATATATAAATTAACTAATGTGAACTATCAATATTAAATCTAAATTCTATGGAGACTTGAACAGATTTGAACTTTTAATTCCATTCCACATAATATTTATTTTATGACAACAATCATAACGTGACTGCTTATATAGGAATCGCAATATTCGAAGAAAAACTAACGAATGAACAACTTCAATATTTACATCAATGTAAGTATACATGTTCTATTTTTATGCTTCTTAATATGGAACTTGTTAAACTAGATTATAAAATGAACAAATATGCTGGACCAAAACAAATTCGTCAAATTGCTAAACAATGGAATATTAATGATTTTGATTTTTTTATGGATTTGATAGTTAGTATACTTTCTATTTGTTTAATCGATATTGAAATTTGTTTTGTTTACAGAATTGGTTTTTTGATCAACAATTAGAGGATGTTTACCGCGAACAACGTCGATCTCTAGCATGCACAATGGGAGCTTAGTTTAAATATGAGTTTCTCCTGTGTAACATATTGGATAAATCGTCGTTCTTCGTTAGTTGTAATGTGCACTTTGTTTTCTGCATATAATTTCTGTAGACAATTAGAAAAAATAAATAATTGCTTATTTAGTTAGCTGGTGTACATGTCTCGTGAACAGTACGACTTTTACGTACAGAACAACATTAAAATTGATTGTTCTTAGTTTGGTCATATCAAATTGAGAATAGCTGGCAATAGTTTTATGTATATCATAAATTCACTTGTTTTACGTTCATTGATATTTCTCAATTGGCATACAATTATTGTTTTTTTTCTTTAAAACGCTTGTGACATAAAAAAGTAGTTTGTACCTTAGAAATGTCGTACTCAACTAAGTTTTTTGTATTATACATATATCTAAATCCATAGAATAAGAATACTTATCTCTTGCCTCCGTTATTCTCTGTCTATTGATAAAAGATAAAAACCAATGATTCTTTTATTTAAACGTCAATATACTGTCATCAATCAGATAGAATACGGTAATAATGACAAAAAAAAATAAAATAAAAGGAATATCGACGTCTGATCAAATCAAAATTTAAAACCATATTTAAGTTTATATTTAAGTAAATCAATTTTTTGATCAATTAATTCAATTTCTTTCTGTTTGACTCGAATTTCCAGTTCTTTTAACCATACCACCTGAGGTATATTAAGATTAATTTGAGAATCATATTGCTGGTATCGAAGCCCATTAACTCCATCAATATCATTTTGTAATGACAATCTTTTATGTACTAATTCAATAATCTGTATAAAAGGGAAAAAATAGAAAACGTTTATTGAATGTCAGTATTACTTGATCAGTATTTTTTTGATGACCATTAAAATGATTTTGAAGATGTTGCATTGTATTGGGTGTGGGTGGATGTGGGTGTGGGGTGTGGGGTGTGGGTGTGTGGGTGTGGGGTGTGGGTGTGGGTATGGGTATGGGTGTGGGTGTGGGTGTGGGTGTAGGTGTGGGTGTGGATGTGGGTATGGGTATGGGTGTGGGTGTTGGTGTAGATGTGAGTATAGTTGTTGACTTAACTCACACCGACACCCAGCCACCCACACCCACGCACCCACACCCTCACTCACACCTACACCCACATCCACACCCACACCCAAACCCACACCCACATTGCTATTAATCGTGAGTTTCTGTGCAAAATATTTCAATATTCACGAGGTTAGTCTTGACTTAGACATAATATGTACAGTACCGATGACAATACAACTAGAAGAGTCGCTCGTAGACGATGAACATAGCAGGGTTCCATTAAATATTCTTCACTTGGAATGTTTGATATAGAATGTTCATTACGAGTAGGTGTGACATATTAGACGTTTGAAACAGTTGAGTTTTCTACTCAGTGAAAAAGGAATCTTAAATGATCGAAATATGAATGAGCTTTAAAAGAAATATCGTCACTACAGAAAAAAAACAGATAGCATTCGGGTGCATAGATGTAGCTTAATCAATTTCGCGATCGACTTAATACACACTACAATTATGAGATTTCGTAGTGCATTGATGACACTTCTAGTTATATCATATCTCCGAACTTTGATACTTTAGAATTTGATCGAAATAAAGTTAAATTTATTAATGAAACTTGAGAAGAACATCTGTCTACCATAGTAGTTCCGGTTGCAGTTTTCTTTATATTAGAAGCTGGTTAGATAGTCCGTGGTTTGCCTTTGTTTCATGAATTCCTGTGTTAGTCGTAGTATTTTAAATCTATTCATCAGTCTATCTTATCCATCACTTATTTGAAACATGAAACATGTGTGTAAATAATTAAATTTTCTTCTTGTCGATAAACTGACCGATTATTTTCAAATTATCATTAGATTAATGTTAAATTGACATATATGTTTATAGTTTATACTTTGAAAATAGTGCGGAGAATTTCTCTCTAATCAGTTCGCTTCTTTTTATATTAAGAGTAAGTTTACATTTTACTATTTACTTGTTTGCATTTTTTTTCTTTTTGTTTTTTCTAATAGTGGAATGGAATGACAAGACGCTAATGCTGTTCGATCAAACCTTCATATTTTATCTTTCTTTTCACTATTGAAAACAACAAAGAAAAAAAGGAAAATATGCAAATAAGTGAATAGTAAAATGTCAACTTGGTGTTAATATAAAAGGAAACAAACTGATGAGAGAGAAAGTCTCCGTACTGTTTTCAAAGTATAAACATATGTCAATTTAACATTAGTGATAATTTGAATATAATCGGTCAGTTTATTAATGGGAAGAGAATTTAGTTATAAATGGTTGACACTTTATCGCTTAGATGAAACGTTTGTTGATCATTAAGAGGCGTTATAAAGGAAATTATTTCAGCTGTTTAAACAGTATCATTAGTCGCCAAAAACGCGTTAAAACAGTTAAAATTTCAATGACTCCAAGCGTTTAAACATGTAAAAGGTGTTAAAAGTTAATTTTTCATAAACTGTTTTAACGCGTTTTTGGCGACTAATGACACTGTTTAAACAGTTGACATGTTGAGACGTTTAAACGCCGTTTTTGCCGTTTTGTTGTCTGCCTGGGTGGGTGTGGAAGAGAATGTAGATGTGGATATGGGTGTGGATGCAGTGTAAGTAAACAACATCTACACCCACACCCACACCCTACACTCACACCCACACCCAGACCCCACACCCAGACCCCACACCCACACCCTCACACACACACCCACATCCACACCCACACCCTCACACCCATACCCACACTCACCCACACCCTTCATTAAGTATCAAGTGACGAAAAAGGGTGTGGGTGTGGGTATGAGCCAAAGGAACACCCGAACCCACACCTACATTCTTACTGGTAATATTCGAAAAATCGAATTATCATTCAATGAATTCTAGATTTGTCCAATGAAACATTTTTTTCTATTCTAAAACGTCAGTGCCTTCCACCGCATGTGCTGCTCGACAGATACTCAGTTCATAAATCTGATACGATCAACTTGTCCTCACGAAACTGTAGATTACAAGAAAATGAAAATCTAATTCGCTGCACGGCATTTTTCAGAAAATTTGGCTAGAGAAAAACTGGCGAGAATAATCTTTTATATCTGGGGCAAATAATTTCTTACACCTCTTGCATTTCGAAGCCAGATACCCACCTGTGTTACTCCATAAAAAATTGTTATCGTGATAGTTGTCACATAAAAAATGATAAGACACTTTAAAGTTGAAAAATACCTTTGTCGAGTAATACAAGGACATCGAACACGCTTGTTTGTTGACTGAAGGCTGTTGACTTTTCTTTTCAATAAACATCGGCTACGAAAGGGTAAGAAGGTTTGAAAAACTGTAGCTGAATTGACTTTTCAATTACCCATGGTTGCCTAAGCCTCAAAATAGTTTGGCTGGGGAATTACCCAATAATCAAAAATTCCTGGCTACACCATTTTTCTACAACGAAAAAGCCAGTTTTTCTCTCTCAAAACATCTATACCGTTCACTACCTTCAAACTATATATCTCTCTACTCGATTACTTTTCGATTTTTCTCATCAAAATCCAATCATTTTCCAATTTTGATTTCCCTTCTAGAGTAGTTTATTGGTTTGTTTCGTTCTATTGGGCTCAGCAACTCTTGCATGAACCCTTTTGAAGAGTAGGAAAAATGTTTTATTGGTCTAATAAATTCTTCTCAATGGTTTGTGAAAGGGTAACGTATAGAGAATGATTGAAGGATATATGGGTGTAAAGTGCTTTTTCATAAATCTTTTTCGGAGGAAAAGAGACAGTATATAAAACCCGTATGCGCTTCATAAGGCTTTATTATTCTACGCTTTTTACCACAATATTGTCTTCTGATTGTTACATTCCAGTCGGAAGCTTTATTTTTGTTCGAATGATTGGTTTAAGTTATAAATTATTCGCTGAGATTTATGGTACAATGTACTACGACAGTGGACCGAATATTTATTTAACCACAGGGCTGCGAAGATTTGTGTGCAGTTACTAGCAAAGTCCATGAGAAAAGACCAGAACTTTGAGGGTTTTCAGAATACGTTCTTAGATACCAGAAAACAGAGGACGCCATTTGATGCAGCACCTCGAACTATACGTGGACCAATGGTTACAATTTTCGGTAGTCATCTCAGATGAAATGTATTCAGGAATTAATCGAATGATGGCTATAACTTTACCTACGTATTTGGAAGAGCAGTATGAGATTTGGAATGGGATATACCAGTACCAGTATTACTAGTTTACTTCTATCACTAATATCTGGTAATATGATTTTACCGAAACCACTGGCACGAATAATGGAAGTTCTATGGCTAAAACCTCCACTATTGGTATCACTGATATCGGTAAATTCATATCACCATATACTACTGGTACCAGCAAACTAGTAATATTAACACTGGTGTTTCCCAATTATGCAACAGCTGCCTGAGTGAATCGGCTCTGAAATTACTATAGTGATACCAAACCTCCTATAGTAAAAAATGCGTTTTTTTCGATTTTCTTTGGTTCCAACAGAGATATGAAAAATCTGATTTCACCATTAGATCATACTTGGAACCGGATCGGCCGGTCCGGTCGCACTTTTAAAACCGGGAAAACCCGTGTAGACCGGTTCGACCGGTTTTTTATCAAATTTTAGGGCACAAAAACTAAATTAGTGCATTTTGCTCATTTTTATTGATTTTTATGGTTTCAAAGATCAACAGATATGAGCGTAAACGTTTTTCAATGATAAATTTATAGTTGTCATTAACCCTCCAGCTCTAAATGTTGAACTCTCGCTTTCTCGTCGTATGGTGAGGATCTCGAATTACGCTGAATGGAGTTATTATGGTCATGAAAAGTTAACAGCCCATCAGAGCCTAAATATAGTTTGGACTAAAGAGATTCTGCCGCTCGAGACTTCGAGCTCACTTTTCTAGACTTTGTGGTGCTAGATCAATTCGTCGCAACCTATTCGTTGCAATGAATGACTCTCAAACTTTTTAATTGAATTCTTTCACATTTTTTGGCGTTGAAAACTAAAATAAATCACTGGATAGCTAAAATGGAATCTCTTCTGTGAATTTCATCTTAAAAAATAACCAGACACCTTGGGTAAACGGATCAATTATATGGACAAGTCTTGAAGTTGACATAATAATACTGAGACAATCATCAAATAATTGGCTGTATTACTGGTAATAAGCTTGTTGTTGGTTTTGACTAATGAGACTATACACCTTTATCTGTTCTGAAATATGCGACGTGAGTATACAAGGGCACCGCTGTTGTGAGAGATGGTATATCTCTGCAAACAACGAAAAATACGTGGCACCTCTTGTTCAAATTTGTCAAATATTCAAAAAGCTCGTTCCGAGAAATAAAAGCCGATGATAGCTCATGGTGGATTTATATATACATTAGAACGAACAACAGAGACAAAACTCATCTTTAGATGTAAAAATCGAAGCAGTTATATAAATATTGCAACGAATAGGTTGCGACTAATGAGTTGCGATAAATACATTGCGACGAATTGATTGCGATGAATAGATTGCGACTAATTGGTTGCGACGAATAGACGTGTGACGAATTGATCGGTCACCGACTTTGTTACTGGCAGTCAGAAACTCCCAATAGCTATTTGTTGTTACTTCATGCTTTCATTATTTGAATATTAAAAAAGGTCTCCTGTTGTTGTAAACGTTATACCAACTACTAATCTTCTGCAACTGTGAAAATCCGCAGGTATTAAAAAGGCTAAAATATGGCGTCTAGCATAAAAAGTGACCTTTCTAGCTTATTTTGTCTTCCTGTTTTTTTGCCGGTTGAATTCTGTAACTAAACCGGCCGATTCTTTGCCGGTTTTTGCCGCTTAGATGAAGAATTTCAACCGGCCGGTTACCAGCCGGTTCGGTCCGGTTGAAAAGGCTACACCGACCGGCCCGGTCCGGTCGAAAAAAGCGTGACCGGTTCCAAGTCTGCATTAGATACAACTGGTCGAGTTGTACTTAGAACACCAATATGAGATTTGAAACAGCTATGTGGGCGAATCGGCTACCAGCGTCACCTACGTCGTTATGACATACATAATGCACCTAGTTCAGATTCAAAAGTGATGAATCACTTAGAAACCATCTCTTCTAAGTAAAGCAGATGAATACGTCTATGAATCGATACAGAAGCAAATAACATCAGGAAATCGATCTTTCTTCATTGTACAATCAGATAACGAAAAAAAACAGTTGATTTCAATATATTTGTATTAGGCACATTGTGATCTAATGTTTCTATAGATATCTTACAACAGCTGCAAGTCAGATAATATTGTGCAGGAACACAAAGACGAAAACTTTCGAGTTGATATAAGCTGCTCAGCATGGTTTTTTCTTTCGGTCTGCACTGGTCATGGGAAGCGTCCTCATGACCAGCGCAGAACGAAAAAAAAAGTGCTGCGCTGCTTATGCGAGTTGATGGTTATAATTACGTATTTGAAAGGGCGAAAGGAAAATATTACTATTACTTACCTTCATATGCTACAAAATTGCGAAGGCATTTGCATTTCTATTTGTATTAGAAAGGGTTTTTCCTGTGTCATCTAGGGGCGGCACTTTACTTTTACTTTACCGATAAATAAATTATTTACTATTTACTTTTGTAAAGTAAATATATTACTATGATATGTATATATTTCCATTTAGATTACTAAATTATACATTTATCTGTCAGGAAATCACACGTATTTTTTTGTGAAACACAATCTAAAAGGAGTGTGGAACTATATGGGGGTAGAAACTTGCACCTATTCCCTGACCTTCTTCCGTAGATACGACAGACATCTTAGCAATGGTTGATCACAGACGTTACAGGTACTTTAGTAGCGCCTGTACACCGACACATAAGGGTGTATCAGATCCAATTCCAGTCGACTGCAATTCTTAGAATTGGTTAGAATCGACTGGAGCTGCAATTGCACTTAGAATTGAATAGAAGAATAAGAAGAATACTCCGCCTTTCGGTATAGGGTGCTGTCCAGAGACAGCTTCGAAAGCCCAATATTTTTCCTACAACTATTACTAGCTGTAGCGCTGGTCAGAAGGCCGGCCTGACTTAGAGTTCTTCCGCTTAATCACTTAAGCTCAAAGTACACACTGACTAACTACGTACTAGCTACAAGGGCCGGTGTATGCCACAACGTAGTCAGTATGCTATCGTACGGGGGATCCGAGACAAATAGCCGTTAGTGACTTGTCCAAGGTCATTCCATGTCTGATAGCGCCGAGGTTCGAACACAGTACCTGTTGCTTTTTTCCTTCAGTGTGAGACTAAATGAAATGTGATTACACGGGAAGACGGACATTAATAAATAAGATGAATTGAAAACACAAAATATTTCTTATGAGTGACTAGACTACACTGTAAAAAATACTTCGAAGAATACTGAACGAATAAAGGGTTAAAGGGTTACAGATAGGAGTGGACCATTAATATTAATCTTAAATTAATGTTAATATTTTTCATTAACATTAATATTAATGTTTATGTTTTTCATTAATCATTAATATTAATGGTTAATGTTTTCCTTTAAAAACTTAATTCATTAATATTAATGTTAATGTTTTCATTAATATTAATGACTTAATATTAATGAATTAATGTTTAATGAGAACATTAATCATTACTATTAATGAATGAGGTTTTTAAAGGAAACCATTAACCCTTAATATTAATGGTTAAGTGAAGTTATTAATTAATATCAGTAATTAAGTCCCATTAAATAAAATGGTCCACCCCTAGTGTAAAGACTTTTTACACGCAGATTGTGCGTATTTGAAGTTGTTTTTATGACCTTTTTTTCGATTAAATTTTTGCTCTTTATTCCCTAAAAGATATCTGCAGGTTCCATGTAAGCGAGCATCTAAGCGAGTCTCCTTCAATAAACAGAAGCTTTTAGTTCTTCCCCAACAACAAGTGCACATTTCCACTATATTTTACGCATTTTTTTGCAACATTTTCTTGAAAATCCCCATTTATATGCTCTAATTCGCCATACACCTCCCCCAATCTTCGAAACTTCGAGTGACGACTGAATATGTGAAACATTGATTTATTGAAAAAGTCATTTCTACAATCAAAACAATGTCCTGAACTTGTGAAATACCTGCTTGAAGGCAAAAGATCAATAAATAGCCAATAAAATATCTCATTGATACATAAGTTCTGCACCTGTTTTTTGTGTTTTAGACTAATTTAAGGCCTTTCATCTTATGATTGAAAAGTGATAGAAGTCTGAAACTTTTAGTATAGTTAGGTGTCTTTGACCTCGAATTATACTAACATTTTCAGAGTTCCATCCCTTTTCAATCACGACGTGCAAGGCGTTAAATTTGCCGAAAACACAAAACAACCTACAGAACTTATGTACCAATTCGATAGTTGTTTTTATCATATTTATTTTTTCATTTATCTTGCAGGAGAATCAGGGACAAACATTTGATCGAAAAAAGATCGCGGAAACAACTTCAAATACACGTAGGTGCACATAGAGCATTATGCTGATTCTAAAAATAATATTTGTTTGAAGTCAAACCAGGATTGTTCTATTCGAAAAGCGTCGAATAGGAAACAAAAAAGATAGAAATTGGGTTCTATGAGTAATATTTGAGCAAAAGTGCTTTACTAGACATCGATTTTCAAGTTTAAAAGAGTTTTATTAGAAAGAACACATAGAATTGCATATTTAATAGAAAAATCTTACTGATGCACTTGTATAAACTATAACTTCAAAAGACTAAACAAACAGTAGCTTTGACAATATGACCCAATCTGGGCGTTATTTGACATTTATTGTGTAGGAAAAGGTTTGAATGTCTCCAAACTCTTTATAAATTTTGATAGAGAAAAGAATTTTCGTCGAGTAAGTCTATTTTTGTGAACCTAAATTGATTTTTGATGGCCGTCTGGATGAAAAACGTTTTTTAGCGCTTTCAAAAAGTGTTATAGACGTTTGTTATTATCCAACTAATTTAAGAAAAAACTGTTAGATTTGTAATCAAACCACTGAGTCCTGCCAAGTTATAGGGATTTCTAATTGAACGGCGACAAAAATAATAGTTTTCGATGCCTGAGGAGACCCCAGACATTAAAAATGAATCATGAGAAAATATATAATAAACTTGTAAAAAATAATCAGGGATGACTGTTGATTCTTCGGATAATAAAATTAGATCGAGGTTCCTTTCTGGAACGCCAGGTCCATTATTTGGTACCTCTCTTTAGGCCATAAAAATCTGAAGATATTTTTTCGTGAGATACCAATTAATGAAAAAAATGATGTATGTTAATTTTTTTCTTAAAATTTATTTTCTTGATTGATTCATGAAGTCTGTCTTGAATAGTTACGATGGTTTCCATTAGAGAGGCCCTGAAAAATTATCGAGATTACCCTCGGTATTTCTTAAATTAACTTTTCTTCCATGAAAAAATCAAAATAAAAAAAAATATTTGCTTCATATCAATCAATAATCATTAATATTAATGAATTAATGATTAAATGAGAAAACATTAACATTAATATTAATGATTAATGAAAAACATTAACATTAATATTAATGGTTAATGAAAAACATTAATTAATGTCATTAATTAAGTCCCGTTAAATCAAATGGTCCACCCCTAGTTACAGACCCTTGATGGATTTTAAACGTAAACGTTTATCATTTTTTCAACTGTTACAGGATTCATAACTGGTTTCAACTCTTAATAAGTTTATTTTCTCACACAGAAGAATAACAGCATTCATTCTATAGAAAACATTGGCCAACCGATTTCCTGTTAACCAATTGGCAGTGTGAACTTCAAAGGCAACATGTTTTATTTGGCAGCCACCATCATCCTGCTTGGCCAACTTCTACCAGAAGTAATTGTCGCCAACAGTCTTTTAGAAGCAACTGCATCTGAAATTCTTGCACAATTAAAATTAAACGGTTTGGAACCAAAAACATATGTCCAGCAACTCATTAATCACATAAACGCTAACGAAAAACGTATTAACGCTCTAATATCCTTTTATCCTGATCGAGTTCTTTCCTCAATCAAGACAACAGAAGAATATAAGAAAAACCGAGAGTGTTTAAATGGTCTTCCGATTATAGTTAAAGACAATATGGATGTAGTTAATTATCCCACAACGGGTGGTACACCGTCTCTTCTCGACTCTTATCCAAAACGCACTGCCCCTGTCATTAGTCGCTTACTCTCATCCGGTGGTGTCATTCTCGGCAAAGCTAACATGCACGAACTAGCATGGGGTATTACCAGTGATAATGCATATTTTGGTCCTGTTCATAATCCATGGAATAGAACCTTAATTCCAGGTGGAAGTAGCGGCGGGTCAGCAGCTTCCGTTGCTTCCAGATTTGTCCCAGTTGCGTTATGCTCGGATACAGGAGGATCTTGTCGAATTCCTGCAGCACTTACGGGTGTGGTGGGATTTAGACCTTCAATTGGACGATACTCACAGGAGGGAGTCATACCATTGGCGTCAAGCAAGGATACGATTGGCATTAATGCAAGAAGCATTGAGGATGTCGTACTAATCGACGGTGTTCTAACCCAGAATTCATGTGAGCGAAAACCGCAGGCCATTCCACTAACAAAAATTCGATTGGGACTTGACAAAATTACTTTCCTCAATGATGTCGATGAAGATTTATACGATGTGTTTAACAAAGCGGTTCAAACACTGACGAATGCAGGAGTACAAGTCATCAACATTGACCTTTCGGAACTCCTCGCCTTAGATCTGGCAAACAGTATTTTAATCTACTATTACGAAAGGTTGCGTGATCTAGAACGGTACCTTCAAACTAGTCCAAAGTATCCGATTTCGTTATCTCATGTTCTGAGCAACGTGGCGAGCCCTGATGTGAAGAATGTAATCAATGATATCCAAAACGGCACTTTGAATGTCACGGAAGACACATACAATTCTATCATGAACGTAGTTCGACCAGAACTTCAACGCCAAATTCAAACAACCTTTCAAAAATTCGCATTAGACGGTATTATTTTTCCGACAACACGTCTCACTGCTCGTTTGATTGGGCAAGATCCTGTCATCATTAATAATCATACAGTTCCTACAGCAGACGCATACGTAACATTTGAGGATTTTGGAAGCCTTGCAAATGTTCCGGGAATTAGTATTCCGATTGGACTGACTAACAAAAAATTGCCAGTTGGTATGGAGATCGAAGGAGAGCATGGGAAAGATGAAAAATTGTTGAATGTTGCGGCAGCAGTGACGAGAGTGTTTCATCCATTGCCAAAGCCGACAGATGTAGTCTTTTCGAGGAGCAATTTTGTTCTAAGATGTGATATGTCAACAAAATACATCTTGGTTTTTCTTTTCTGGACAATTAAAAGCGTTATTTTTCATTTCAATTGATGTTCTAACATTCCTCTATAGAGGAAGTATCGACGAGCAATCCTAAATTATTTTGGAAAATGCTTAATAAACTGGTAGTTGTCATTGTTTCATTTTAAAACATTATAAAGTCCAGACACTTTTCGGGTAATTTTTTAGGATAGATGATACAGATTCATGGGATTCTAACAAACCTGAAATGAACCTATAATTATTATGTTCGAAATGATTATAAAAACTAAGAATTAAACTTTAAAGTTATTAATTAATTTTTGAGACTCTTACGAATCACCTAATTCTTACTATTACAAACGGGTGAGGTAGGCTAAATTGCCAGTTTTTGATAGACTATTTTCTCAGTTTGAACTAGGAGGTGAGGGTGAGTTTACAAGATAATTCCAAGCTACTTACGACGCGTTCCGATCTTACTTAAGAATCATCATCAGGTAAATTTGGAATTTTAATACACTGCATAGAAATTATCTCAGATCAATAGAAAGTTATGGCAGTCAACAGGAAGACATCCAACATCAATCTAATGCTAAGATAAGATCAAATATCGCAGAAAATCTTGAGGGTGATCAATCGAAAACAGACTGACCCTATCTCTTGAATACAAGACAAGCCCAATCTGCTAGTCTCAACTTCTTCTTTTCAGCAATTGACTTCTTGTCGAAGGTAAATGATAAGTTTGATGTGCTTAATTAAAATAATAAATAAAAGTAAGCAAAGTTTTATTTGCCGACGCGTTTCGTATCTTTTATAAGATAGTACTCTTCAGAGCTATATAACTGTAATGGACAATCAAATAAAAGATGATTATTGGGTAAATCCATGGAAAGCGTACCACCTTTATGGAAAAGTTTTTTTACTGAAAAGCAAAGGCTGAGACTAGGGGATTGAACTTGTCTTTTCCTCAAGAGAGAGTTCGGTCTATTTTCGATTGATTTACTCTGACCTTCACTGTCGTCTGGGTGTGGGTGTGGGGTGTATATGTGGATGTCGGATGTGAATATACTGACGACAGAAGAAAAGATACACACCCACACCCACACCCCACTCACACCCACACCTGCACCCACTCCCACATCCACACCCTACCCACTCACACCCACAGCCGCACCCACATCCCAAATTTCTCGATATGTGACACTGCTGTTAAGCACAATGAATTCTTTTCTCAGTTCTTACGTTAGCAAATATAGTATGTTTTTCTGCATCAGATGAGTCACTCTTACACACGATCATCAAACATTGGTTAATGTATGTGCGATTTTTCTTCGTTTTTCTGCAGCCAGTGACGATGTTATTGCACAAGATATTTGTAGCTATCTGATTTCGCTAGCACAAAAGAAACCCAATGAGCAATGCATTCGATGCATTACAGATTGTGTTGATTGTTGTAAGTTGTTTTTCTTCTTATATCCAGCATAACCATAAGTTAGTTCGACTGTCGTGTCATCATTGGTGAGTGGCTGCATTTTAGGTTTACATCACGTCTACTAATCAAGTCACCGCAGTTAATGATTGAAAGTCTTTCAATAAGTTGAATGATTCTAACCAATTTGAGATTGAAATATGTACCACCATTATTTGTTTTCATAATATATTGGGGATCCTATTAAATCCGCAATAATTCTCATTCAACTTTTTATCGTTTCCGTCTGACATACTCTGTGCCAAAAAACATGAGCACATGAGATTTATTAGGAAAAATTCTTTAGAAGTTTTGCCATCCAAAGTTTGTTTTTCAACTACCGCAATGAACAACATACATTGAGTTCAAATCATCGTTGCCAGTACATAACAAAAAAGAAGAAATACGTCATTAGATAAATCTAATGAACTATTTCGGGGCAAAAGAGATTTCTACCACTAGATTCTTTTGGTAGTTAATATGGAAAGTTTGATTAGCATGAATTGATAAATCAGACAAGTCTTCAAATAAAAGAAAGAATTTTGACTGATGTTCGATCATCTCAATCAGTTCGTAAGTAATCCATGATTGACGCCATTCCTTACGATGGACCGTTTTGAACTGCCAAATCGCGTTTAACCTTGCGCTCTTTACATAAGTTAGACCCCAGTGACATATAGAGAATTCCAATAGGATAAGTGCCCGTAGGTCTTCGGTCCAGACTTATTGATATTTTACTGAAATTTCAGCGTCTGAAATGGCATATATCAGCAAATCGAATGACTGTATTTCTCTCTGATAACTTGCCCATATGCAGGTCCGCTTGTAGATAGAATGTTTTCTTCCCGAGATATTAAAGTACAAAAAATCAATCCTATTTGAGAATTTTCTGCTTTTTTGGGACTTCACTATCTCGAGAATCAAACAATCTTATGAACTGAAATTTACAGGACATTCTATTCACACATAGATCTGTATATGAGTGTGGATTTGGGTATGTGATTGTGGATTATCTCACAGCTCACACATACACCGCATACCTAGAGTGTGGGTGTGGATGTGGATGTGAGTATGGGCGAAGTAAGAATCCACACTCACACCCACCCTAATTCAACCAAATAGTTCAATTACATGTGACGAGTATTTGGTCGAATTACTTAGTTATTTACTAATTAATTATTAACAACTCTTCAGTACTTCTTAATGTAAGCTCGAAACTAAGGTTCTTAAAAGTACGACAAAAGTGTTACAGGTCTAATAACTAATAATTGATGATGATTAGGTACTTCATAAATGATTAATGAATGACTTCGATCATAAAAATCCATATTCAACACTCTGAAAAGCTAGGAACCGTGACACTCTTACTTCAGTTCTTTGGGGCTGTCCCATACATGTTTAATATAATGGAAGATTGCTCATCATTTCATTGAAATTTCTAGTTGCCTTAATTGAATAATAGTCTTCAAGAGATATACAATATCGATAAAAATTAAATAAAATGTAATAACTGCAAACTTATCGTTGGAATTGGAATATGATTGCTGCAATGAATAGTAACAGTATTTGTATGGGACCTAAAAACTAGCGTAGATAGTCTGTGTTTCTTCATTTACAATCATATCTGTTTGACTCCATTGAGTAGCTAGCTTGTCAAAAATAAAAACCATGAGATTATCTGAAATATCATTTCACTATAGTCCATTTCAGTCTAGAAAAGTATTCTAATTTTGTTTCTAATGAAGATTGAATTAAAGAATGATCTCAGCTTGATTTCGCTGTGGTATACATAAATCAAACTATTTTTGAATCACTTTGATATTTTCACCAATTAAGAAATTTGAATTGTTCACAGAAATATATTTAACTTGAACAATTTCGTCTTTTGTATGTGAGCAGTTAGCTAAATTGATTTTTAATCAGTAAACCCAATTAGTATTAATTATTTCAATAGAAATCTCAATAAACAATTTTGTCAGTGAATTAAACAAATAGAGATTATTTCTAATAGTGTAAATTGTCATAGAGCAAGAATATTTCATAGATATTACTGAACTCCATTTGTCCTAATATTTTTGTTCGTTGATCAAAGCATTTTAATCGATAAAAATAATAAAAGAATAAGAAGAATTTGAAATTGAATATTTAATGAATTTTTATTTAGTAACCAAAAAAGAATGACCGAAACATTTTCTAAGAAAATTTAAAGAAAGTTATGGACATTCTAAGAAGTATCTTTGATATGATTAAATAATTTTTTATTGGGATTAAATGTTTTCGTGAAGCCATTTTCATCCCACAGAATACTTATAGGATGATAACTACTTGTATTAAGTTGAATACGAGTGCCACGTAAGAATTCAGATCGAAACAAATCATTTGTTAAAACACAATAAATAATTATTAATGAAACATGAATCATTGAAATGTTAGAACAATATTGCCTTGATGGATGTTTTTTCCTGGAAATTGAAACAAAATGACAATTAAAATCGACGGATATTTCGTTTATGTTGTAAATGTTTCTATTATAATTTTTTCTATTTTTAGATGATTTATGAAAGTTGCCCAATACCAGACAGCTTCAATTACTTCGATCAAGCTGATTTTAAATAAGGAATCTCATGCTGAAAACACCATTCTTCTATTCAGTTTAACTTATGATAGTTGAATACAAACCGTTTATTAGTTAGTCATTAAATTCATTTTAATTCAATAACCGATGATCGGACCTTTTGATCATCTATCGTATTGGATATTACAGATCATTTTTTTTTGACTTTATTCAACCTGTAATTTTATAAAATTTGATCTAAATCAAGAATGAGAGTCAAAGTATATAGGGTAGAAGATTTACATCAATCTATTCCACTCGTCATACTTTGACAAACGGAATTCAGTGACCGGTTGCTTCACGCAACTGTCGGATGTTCAGTATTAATGACATCTAATTGAAGTATCTATGAAGTATGTCTTTATTGAATTCGTATGCTCAACAAAGAATAATGATGAAGAAATATGTCCTAATAAAGACAATACAAGGGTGTTGAGTGTGGGTGTTCTTCATGAACATCCATACACCGCACCCACATCCTTTTATGCTGTTCTGTTGTCAACAAAAAAATGTGCCAAAAAAAACAAGAGAAAATGATGGCAATATATACCTTTTAAGCTGACAACGATTTCATGTGATTTTTTCAGATTGTGCACCTTTATTCGTTTTCTAAATAATATATAATCATTGGAGAATGCAGTCATCAACAAATTGTTTGATGAAATACTCACACATCGAAGATTTATCAAATGAAATTTGGCTTGAAATATTTGACTATCTTGACATAAGAAATTTTTTTTCCGGCGTTTTATAGTATAAATCAACACATTAATCAACTTCTTGTACGTGAAAAGCTTCGTTCACTTTCACTTTCAAATTCAATCAAAGGTGGAAGTTCAATCGATGAATTTTTTCAGGCATTTATCATTTTCTAAGTTGCGTTCTACTTCACTGGCAGTAACAAAGCAGTGAAAAATTTATTTTTCATTCTAACACACAAACGCGCAAATAAACTAGATTCGTGTCGGAGTTAATAGGATATTCTATTGTGAGCTTTATCTACGAGTAATAATTTCTACTTCGAGTGGGAATCTTTAAAATCTCATCGTACAACTAATGATGGTTTTCCTTGTAGATAGGACATACCATTTTTGATAAAGGATACATTTTTGCATCCAAAAGGTCGATTATCGTGTTTGTAAAAGCCAATTGGTTTATTTTTAGTAGTAGTGATCAAACTTCTGAAAAAAGGAAATTTCATAACATCTAGAGATTACTGAAAGTTTCATTCATCATAAGAATGCAATTAATTTAACAAATAGATTACCTGTCAGGGATTTTTCTAATGTTCAAAATTTTTCTTTCCATGAAATTATCTAGATCTGTATCAGAACTAAAACGGCTACGTAAAAACACAAATAGAATTTTCAGAAAGTACAGTCATTCAGAGGCAAATTTCAGCAATTTTCTTGTAATTACCGCAATTGTGAATTGATGTCGAAATTCTCTCGTAATCCTGTCGGTGGTCTTCTAGCTACATTTTATCATACGTTCATGTTCGCAACAATATTGATATAGAAATTTCGATAAATACTAAAATTTGCCTACAATTTTCAAAATTTCTTTAACAGTTAGGCTGATGTTCTTTTGAAATCTCTAATACTCTCATGCCATTAAATAGAAGAATGAGAAATTTTTAGTATACTCCGAAGTTTACTTGTAAGGAAATCTAAACATATCTCTATGTTTAGGAACATTCTTTGGAAGAATTCAAACGAGTCCAACATCTTAAACTGACGTACGACTATGATAAGAAGGATGAATTGAATATTCTGAATCATCTCTCATCATTTTCGGCTCTTACGTCATTTCATATCCATCTGAACTCTAAAGTTCGAGAAAATGATCTTCAATATAGTGTCATACAATGTCTTTTTCGTCAGCGTTGTAGCTCACTTCAACGACTAAATATAGATATGGATATGGATTGGAGCAAAAATATCAAGAACACAATGTTTAGGCTTTATTTTTCATCTCTACTTCATGTATACGTGAAAAAAATTCCTCTTATCTTGGCTATTCAAATCTTGGATCGATGCCGCCAAATTCGAACTTTTTCAGCTGATATTTATTATTATGAGACATACTTTCCCATTTCAAAGACAACTAAAACTTTACCACCATTAATTCACTTACTAATGCCTTCCCGCTATAGATCTGTAAGAAGTCATTTTCCGTCAACAATCGTCTTGGAGAATACTCACATTCGAACTGTGGTACAATTGTGCCAAATACGTGCTAGGAACCTATCGCGTTTAGTACACCTAGGTATATGTGCTGCGAAACGCCGTGCCATCCGCATCTTAACACAGACCAATCGTCATGTTGTCCGAAATTCGTCGGTCATAATACCAATAACGTTTGTCTTACAGCTCTGACTAAGCTTGACCTAAAACTACATTATCCATTCTCAAAAGAAGATCAATTTGTTGAAAAATTGCTACCATGGGGTTGTCCTAATCTTCATACATTTTACATTGATATTAGTTGTGAGCATAATCGGCATACATTACTCAATCCAAACTGGTGGATACATTTGCTCATTACCAAAAAGAAGCTACAACGCATATGTCTTCAGTTAAATTGGGAAACACGATACTATGGTACCAGTGAATTCGAAATGATAACTGAAGATTTTCAATCATCAAATTATTTTACTCAACTCAAAGCCGATGTTATAGCAGATGAGATTGTTGATTATCCTTACCTATCATATTGGTTTATTATCAAGAACTGAGAAACACTTGTTGAATATATATGTCGCAGTAGAAATTAAAATTTCAACTTGAGGGGTGGGTGTGGGTTATGGTTGTATCTCTTGTGATAAGTGACACCAACACTCACACTCACACCCACGTCCATACCCATCACACACTCTCAAGATAGTTTTAAAAATTTTCTTTACCAAAATGATCACTGAAGAGAGTTCTATAAAGTGTGAAAGGGGAAAAAATCTGATGTTTTCGTGGTTGACTACCTGTGAAAATGCCCATTAATGTATATAAAATTGGAAACTTTCCGTAATTCTATAGCCCATTCTTATATCATGAGTAGCCAGTTATAATAGTAATTCCCATTATTCATGAGCTTTCATTCGGTATAAAATCATTGGTCAAGCTATTTAAAAGCATAGCGTTACCCCCTGGGAAAATATTTTTACGCATCCAGTACATTGCTAGTGCAGGTCTCACCTTTATTTATAGAATAAGAATGTGGTTATAGTTGTATATTCCCTCAACATCGCCCACACTCACACCATCAAATTTCTTTTCAATGAGAAGTTCTTTTGATAGCATAGAGGTGGAATAGGCAGGTGCTGTTGATGTCTGTTTCATAACTCGCATTCATGAACAAAAGTGCGCTACTACTCACTTCATTATAATTAAGTGACTTCGTCATGAAGCCATGCTGAAAATAACCTTAGAACGCTCATTTCTTATCGTTCCAAAGTAATCAAAAACGAACCTTGACTTGATCTATTATAATATGATCAAGTACCATTGAAAATAAATCAATTTGTCCTGTGTCTTTTTTCATTATCGATAGGATGATATGCCTATATCCTTTAAATGTTGTATACATTCTACAAGCTTAAATAAAGACAACTCTTCAATATTTGTTATGAATTTATGCGCTAAAATTTTTAATAAAACTCGTTGAATCAAGACATAAGTGAATAGGGGAATAAGCCACGACATCGAATGGCTCAATCGAAACAATAGATTTTCTTCTAAGCGTTGCACTATAGTTGCTTGAGCTTTGAAAAATATTCAATATCGATACCGTTCTGCGTGTTTGCAATAAATCCGAAAGTACAACAACTAATTTGTTTTTAAGATTGATAACCCTTATTCTACAAAAACAATTCACTCACAGATTACATCAATTGTCAATTGCTTGTAAAACAAGTAAATATAGATTTGTCGTTCGCAATTTCTTTCAGTTTTACTATCAACGGATCAACACATACATGCATCATTGGTGTGGGTGTGGGGTGTGGATGGGTGTATTTAATGCTTATGTCAACAATCACGTGCACATTCAAACCCACATCCTCAAGCATTATCTAAACTTCTTAGCGCATCTTCTTGCATTGAATAATATGCAACGATCTCCATGTCTCGATCAGCAAGCCGCAGCTATGCAACTCTAATCTTTGATTAGTTTTGTAATTATCAATGGAGGTTTTGAACTCATGGTGGAGATATTGGAGTTGAGGGAGGGGAACTGAAAGTGTACCAGAGATTAAATCTAGAAAAAAAATTCGGAAGAATTTCCAACTATTCTCTTGAATTATACTCTTAACAGATCTATGCATGAACCCTATTGTCGAATTGTGAAAAGTCTAAACGAATTACGATTAATACAGATTTAGGAGTGAGAATTTTAATATGCTAAAAAGAGAAAAATCACTAGACTTATTTCTACCACAGTTAAAGGTTTCATTTTTATTAGAAGAAAAATATATATTCACCAAAGGAAAATATTATTCATACGGCATATTTATAGCAAATACTAAATAAAGCAATAACTTTCATACACAAATTTTTGTGCGGATTCCAAATGTTATATGGATTTTTCTATAAAATGAAGTTTGGATGAAGAATATTAGAGTTCTATTTAATCCGAAAATGTAAACTATAAGCTAAAGATTTATGGATTATAATTTACCGAAACTGAGCATTTTCTCTCAAACATTGAATAGCTTGAAAGCATGAATATGGATATAGATTTGATTACGTGCATATATATGGCTATTCATTTAACAAAGATCCACATCCACACCCGTATTTATATTGGAGTATTGAAAAATCAAGTCTTAGAAAATTGAATCTAGTTTTGATCAAACTGTAACGACATGTGATGACAACATTGCATTTTTTTGATTTCAAATATTTTTTTCTCATATAGCTTTTTCAAAAAAAGATATTGCAGATTTTTCGTAATAATGCAATTCATAAAAAGAAAATTATGTATCCACCAATATCTGCACAGTAAACCAAATGTTCTTAATAATAATTTCTATCTTAAGAAACCTAATAAAGTATTAGATTACCATTGGTTTCATTTATTACAAAACAAAAACAAAAAAGAAATTAATATGTTATTAAAATATGTTAATGAAATACAAAGTGGAAAACCGGAATTTCGTCCCAAGGAATTTTTGGATCGAATATTCAGTTTGGTTCGAAATATCAGTAACTTTTTGGTTTTTGACCCAAAAGTCATTGTAACGTCAAACGTAACTGAATTTTGCCTCATTCATCCTGATAAAAAATCTTCTTAAATCAGTTAGTAAACTTTAATGACGCTACGAAATATGTATCTTCGCTAGAACATGGTACTTAGTTCTATTTTCTTGTAATGAGTATAATTGCTATTTAGATTTAATTCAAGAGAGTAAGGATGTACCGTTGAATTGAACATTACATGTACTTTTCCTTGTTCTTTTTTCAAGTATTGATGTTCTTTGATGATGATGAGCTTTTCATAGGATTTAATTAAAAGAGAAAGCCTATACCTTTGGATAAAAAGAGCAGCAAGGAAGGTAAAACGAAAAACAATGTGAGTATGGATGGAGCAGAACAAAAAGGAAGTCTATGAAACATACAGTGGACGTCAAAAGATTCGCACCACATTTTTGCTTTTGCTCGCATTTCAAGACTACACGGCATGAATTCAAAATTTTGTTTCTTTCGGATAGCGGAACTCAAGTAGTACAAATCTGCAGATATTTGATATGTGTAACCCTTGAATATAAAGTACGAGAAAGAAAACCAACTTTAGCACTTACAAAAAACTTACATAAAAAAAGACACAATGCTGTTTTCGAAGAATTTTTTGTAGTCTTACTAGTTTTATTAAGATACGTCTAATGCAAAGACTGAAAAGCACTCTGTTTGATATTTTACATGGTTCGATAGAGCTCATCAAGCTCTACAAAACTGTGTGCCTGAAAAATTTTCCAACGCTTCTTTTGAGACTGAAATTCAGTGAAAACGAGTACTTTTCTATTTCTACGTATGACAAATCGAAATTTTCCCATCATAAAGTGGAATAGGAAAGCACGCGTTTTCATCGAATTTTAATCTGAAAAGAAGGATTGGAAAATTTTCTCAAACATAAAGTTTGTAGAGCTTGACGATCTCTATCGAACTACGTAAGAATATCAAAAACGTTGTTTATGAGTTTTTTCGCTACTCGCATGATACTAAAAGCCATGACAATAATAGCATGTTGTCTTCTGTTATGTAAGTTTTTTGTTAGTGCTGAAGTTGGTTTTTATTGCTTGTACTTTATATTCAAGGATTATACATTTCAAATATCTACAGATTTGTAGTACTTGATTTCCGCTATCCGAAAGACAAAGAATTTGAATCCATGCTGTGTAGTTTTAAAATGCAAGCAAAAGCAAAAATGTGGTACGAAACTTTTGACGTTCATTGTAGTTCATCATTAATCTACAATTGAAGGAATGTTACAGGTGGTCTGTCTTTTATTTCCTTCCAGTACATTGAAGAAAAAAAAGAGAAAATTATTCTCTCATTTTTGATTACTCCTTCGTTCTTTCTTCTTTAAGTGTTGAATGGCGCTCTATCTCACAAAGTAACTACTTACCTTAACTATCGACTTAACTTTTATCTCGTACTAACTATCCATGCACAATTGAGTGTAAGTGATGCATATATCTATTGTGTTCTTTAGAATAAATATAGTCAAATCAAACTAAAACACTTTTTTGACGAGAGATTTTTAAAGTAAGAGAAAGAATAAAGCAGTTAGCGTATTATTGGTGATGGTAAGTTTTTTAGAGAAGTTTTTCAATTGATCAAATTACGGTGATCATTTTACGTAAGATAAACAAAAATGCAAACTTCAAAGTCACTTGTCTAGAATTAGAATATCATTAATTCAATAATTGTTTTTCAGAGAAATCTGTTAATGAAGAAGGCTTGCTATGAATATGCTTGGACATGCAATGATGAAACTAACAGTGAAGCTGATGAGCATATAAAAAACCCACTAAGATGCTGACATATTAGCATTGTTGGCGTTTCTTAGTCGAAAGCGTTTGGATAATGAAAAAAGCTGATCATCATTATTGCTTCTTCAAGTGTACACTGACGTTATTGATCATAATTTTGATGCTGGACAGTACATTCATAGTTCCATCAATGGGGATGGTTTGTTTGAGGAAATTAGTGTTTCAACTAGCTATAAAAATAGCGATAAGTCTTCAACAAATGACTAAACTATAAGCAAACTCATTACTCAAGAAGAAGATTAAAAGCACTTCTACAAAGAATGACTCCGTCATTTCCAGAACATACTCGAAGCTTGCGATAACTCGAACTTCTCATAGATTACTGTTGTAGTTTTCAATTAAATTCTCTGTTAGAATTTTGATACTATGAGCTGATTGAGATAAAGACAAATTTGGTGCTCACAATTAAGTGGAATATTTATTAGTAATTGTAATTTGGATGATAGTTTTCTTAGCATTAGAGACTTGCCTGATAATTACTGGTTTGCCACTTCTTTCACCAATCTCTGCATCATCGATAATATTTAAAGATATATTCACTCAACATTTAAGTCTTCAGACATAAAATTTTCTAATTACAGAAGATTCATTGCTTTTCTATTATGCATCCATGTATTTTAAATGATTTTTAGGGATGCTGCAGTCTTAATGTTGGAAAAACAAGAAATTACAGTAATGCCGGGATTTTTCAACAAAGGAAAATATTTCAGGTGAAGAAAAAAGCAGATAGAACAAATGAGACTAGACAGATCTTTTTTGAGTGAGAGAATGGAGAAGATTAGATACCTTGAGAGAACAATTTTGTCTTGAGAATTACTATAAGTTTCAATCAAATATTTCTCAGAGTTCGATTAAGAAGCATTTACACGTATTCTCAAAAGTAGCTACCAGAAAGTAGTTTTTTATATAAGTTAAGTATTCATTGAATTTTATAAACTGACTGTTTTGTATGGTAGGTGAAACAATCAAGATATTCCACTATGAAAAAACTATCAAAGTGCTTTGTCATGTAAATATCTCTAGCTGAAAAGCAAAATTTGTTATTTTTCTAATTCCATGATAATATTGTGCAGCGTCTATTTCTCAATTTCTTCCATTTCAGACATTATTTTGATCTTAAGATTTTTCAAATCCAGAACCCTTATCTGTTTGAGACTATCCTTTGTTGCATGCCTTCATGTAAAGAAATCAAATAATATCAAGTTAAAATTTAAATAATTAGGAGAAGAAATGCTACAATGTGTTTTTATGGAACAAGAAAAAATGCTAAAGTTCTGTTTCTCATTTAAAGCGAATTACTTGAAAGAGTACTTTTATAGTTTGTCCATAGAAGTAAAACGTAGGTAGTATTACTTATAGAAAAACAGTCAGTTCATATAGATCAATCAACAATGAATTTAAATGAAATAACAAAACTTTTGAGCAAGATACTATTGGAACATTTTGCATATTTCTAAATTAGTGTTTAGCCGGAATGATTGTTAATTGTTACTGCGTGTCTTCATTAAAATCATTCAAGTCGTTAAAAATGTTCGGTTAGTTACAGAAAAGGCAGTAATACCAACAGAGAAACAACTGATGTTTTCTTCATTTCTTATTCATTGTGAATCACTGAAAAACAACTTACGAGGGAGGATATTTAGATGTTCAAGCGTTTTAGAGCCTATCTTTTGGCCACAAGCAGACCTTGATGAGGCATGGAAAATCTGAAAATGATTTATTCTGAAGTTATGATCGTTTTAGTCGATTTTCGGCTTACTGCAAGGTATTTCGAAAAAATTCGAATGATGCATTTTCGACCTGAGATTTTATCCATAGATAGGTCTCATTGACGCTAGATCCTTCTACAAGTCTCAACGCTAATGAATGGCTTCTTCTTCAGATAATCAAATTTAAAAACTCCTGCATTTTATCAATCATTCGAAAAAAGCTGATTTGCCTTGGAAATTCGTTATCTTGTGAAGGATACATCCGCTCAACCTGAGACTGGTAGAACAATCTAGCGCCAATGAGATCTATCTATGGATAAAATTTCAAGTCGAAAATGCATCATTCGAATTTTTTCGAAATACCTTGCAGTAAGCCGAAAATTGAGTAAAACGGTCATAACTCGGGAACAACGGCACGAGAGAATGAATCCTTTTCAGATTTTTCATATCTCATCGAGATCTACATGTAGCCAAATGATGGACTTTAAAACACTTGAACATCTAAATACTTTTCCTCATTAGTCCGAAATCTCAGTAACTCACTTATTCAAACAACTCTATTTTGATTGTTCTGTGCTTTGATTTAAGCATTTTCTTGAAATTTAAATTTGAAGATAGAACTTGGCTATTAAGCGAAGACTTTTCGCTCATTTAGAGGATGACTTGATCATGATAATTCCAAAAAAGTGATATTGCTGATTTTACTGATATTCAAACATTTTGTCCCCATGGTTAGAACAGTGAAAGTTGCCACAATTGAAACTTTTTAAAGGTCAAAAATCTGCTAAGTCTCTCCTCATGCCAAATCAATTTTGTTGAAGTTAATCAAATGCACTACAGTTGATTGATTTCATGAGGAGATTTAAGAATATTACATTAGTTTTTCTAAACCATCATACTGGAGAACATAAGTCTTTTGAAAGCTTATTTTGCGTTTTTCTCAAAATATGGCTGTTGATTTTTTTTTTAGTTTACGTACGTTCCAAATTTCTTCTCTATTCTAATCGCTAGAAAGCTTCCTTTCGTGTCAAATAAAGGCTATGGAAATGGTCTTCTTGAATGATCACTAGTTTACACAATGAGAAATATGCTTTGAATGAAAATGTTGAACACGAAGTGGACTTCTTCGCTTCACAGAAGCCATATTGACGTGCGATCTAAGATGGCATCTTTCTTATCGGAATAAAGACATTGAGCCGCTACATTTTTGTTCAAGTTATTGCCAGAGTAGTTCATTAATACTTCCGACTCGTACACATACCAGGGTAAGTCGATGATAGTCAAGATGCGTAAGAACGACTTTTCATGCATTCTACAGATATAAGTGTTTTCGTATTTCAAATATACACTAACTCTTTTTTGACTCTGACAAATGTTGAAACTACATTATATTCCTTTACAAAGAAGGAAGTGCAAATCAGCATATTTCTTAACAATATTCATTTTTCACCTCGTGATATTGAAAATGATCAGGTTACATGTTGTGCTCACGCAAATACACATATCTCCTTATGATTGAAAGCAAATTTATACTTTTTAATAGATGATTCTCATAAGATTATTTCATTTATCTAGCTGATATCGGCTATTATGAACACTTCACGCGAATCCTGAGCTGAACATTGTTATAGAGACATAATCCATATGGCGCTGACATCTGAGAACAATAACTCCTGTTCAAATGTATCGATTCCGAGCTTTGAACTTGGGCGAGATTTACGTTTCTGGTTATTTCTTGGATTTGATTTGCCATCTATTTTTTGTTCCATCTTCGTTCTCTATCACTTACTGACGGAACGAGCTTTGCGACAAGCGCTTCAGAATCATGCTTCAGTTCTAATGCTTTCGTTCAATTTTATCTATCAACTAATCGATATACCACTACATTTACAATATTTTCACACAGGCATCGTTCGCCCTGCAGCACCAACTCTTTGTCTCGTTTGGTGGCTTATCGATTGGGGTTTCTATTTCAACAATGTAATTATACTTCTTTGGGCAGTGATTGAAAGACACATACTTATTTTTCATATTGCTCTAATAGCTACACACCGGCAACGTTTACTTATTCACTACCTTCCATTTTCAGCGATTGTCCTTTTTGTTATGACATTCTACATCATAGCAATATTTGCACCGCCATGCGAGAATACTTTTGACTACGAAACAGATTTGTGCGGCATGTATGGGTGCTATGAATCGGTAAAATTCTTTGCCACAGTTGAACAGTTTGGATACGGTGTGGTAGCGATGTTACTCATCGCAATCTTTAGTATGGCGTTGCTTGCGCGTATTATTTGGCAAAAATATCAAATTCATCGACATATTCAATGGCGAAAGCAGTACAAACTAGCAATCAATCTTGTTTGTATATCACTGTTATATTTGGGCCTCTACTTTCCATTAGGAATTATTTATCTTGGTCGATTATATGGCCAACCCAACTTTGCCATTGAAATCGAACCTACCTACTTCTTTATCTCCTATTTTCCGGTTTTTTTACTACCATTCGTGTGTCTCGGTAGTGTACCTCAACTATGGAGTAAAGTAAAAAGACTGAATCCGCGACAAAGATTACGCATTGCAACAACGACACTGTAATCATCAATACCACTATCCAATTATCGGCCTTAAACTGACTATGAATTTTGATATAAACGATTAGGGATGCAACTGTGGCGGTGCACTGATCGACCAATGTCACCGATGAACGGTGGACTGGTGCGTCGGTGATATGGTGAATCCGTGGCACTAATGCACCGACCAATTTTGTATGAATTATTCTTTTGATGTTACACGAAACATCTCAGTAATTTGTTCATTATTTTCTCGCTTAGAAGTGATCTCTTGTAAAAATAAAGTCATTCTGGCAAATGTTCATCGGAAGTTTGGTATACGACAGAAGATCAAACCGGCTAGATAATGAAAATCTACAGTGATGATTGGTGAATAGACACGAGTTAGTGTTGTAAGTTCTAAGTCATTCAAATAATAGTTATAACTGGCAATCACCATAGGTTGCCGGTGTCCCAACCAGCATTATTAGTCTTAAGGGTACCCCCCCCCCCCTTCCGGGGTTTCTTGAGAACGGCTTATCAGAAAAATTTGAAATTTTCAGGACAGATAGATCTTGATGAGCAGAGCAAAAGTTGTCATAGACTCAAAATTCCCTGATGCTGTCTTCTATGAGATAATAGGGTCACAATGCCGAAAAATGGCTCTAGTTTTCGCCCCCGTCTCTCCAAGATGGTATGTTCGATTGAACTGAAAATTTTTTTACGGGTAATAGACACTGTTTGTGGTGCATATTTTTTTTAAGTTTATTTTCATCTTTTGTGGTTTCAATAAAAAGGTCAAAATACTGAGCCTACCCTAAAAAAACGCTTGTTTTTATTCCTCTAGCAAATTTTGTGAAAGCTGCCAAAAATCATCAGAGCAATAATTCTTGAAAAGAAAAAAGAAATACTCATCTAAAATGGTGAGTAGAATATGTAAAAAAAAAGTTTCAGCTCGATCTCTCTTACCATGCCGGAGAAACAGAGGCGAAACAGTACTTTTCCTACTAAAAATTTGATTTTGAGAAAAAAACAAAAAAATATAAAATTTTAGCTATTTTCACTATGTAAACTTAATTTTTCCTCGAATTTTTTAATCTTTAAAGGCAATTGTTGGTTTCCAAAATGTAGTGAGTAGATAGACACTACTTGAAACTATACAATGGCCAAAAAAAAACAAAAATTTTGGGCGAGGACACGGGGGGTATCCTTAAGGGTGATATTGAAACTATATTACCCAGTACACGATGCTACGGTAGATGAAGCACCTCTTTCATTCAAAAATATTATGTTTAGGTAGTAGCATGAAAGCCTATGGTGATGGCCGGTGAATAGGCACCATCAGATACCTCGAGTTCCAAAGGTGTGGGTGTGGATGAAGGGAAGAAGTACACTCCACCCACACTCACACCCATACCATATCCCACAATATAGAAAAGAAGTTGTTCTTTAAGCTAAGACATACCACAGCTCTCTGAGTAATCGGGTACAAGAGTTATTGTAAAAGCAAAAAGTGAAACAATCGTTACGGAATTTCTTTCGCCAGCAGAGATAGCTGACGATGCCCAAATAAGAGTTTGTGTGTGCCTTTACTATATGACAAATTTTTTAGCATGCAGTCCTTCCGAAAATTTCAACCGCCCACCCGAAAAACGAAACCTAGATAAAACACTGCTACTTATGTGAGACTCGCATATGCCAGATTTGGTCAGCTTGCTCTTGAGAATCTAATTCGTATTATCCAAGGAAACTATCCACTGGTATAATTATATGGTAGGATTTTGTTTATTTTTGATTTATGATCTTTTTCTTTCACTTTGCCTTTTATTTTAGATTGATCCTCATCTGTATTTATTATTATGTGTCTGTGTAATTTGTTACAAAATATCTTTAAGTATTTATTTGAATATTATTTTACTTGATAGCTATCTCTCGTTCTATTTTTTTTTCTATCCTCTTCATATATATAACTAATCAGACGAGAGGGTATCGTTCATTTGAAGAGAAGTAAGACTGTTTTAGAATAAAAATGAAACTGACTTTTAGAATAATTGTGAAGCCTGATGAAGAGTCAACGAGAACTTGAAAAACTGCTTTTCTATCTACTACTTTCAGACGCGATTAGACAGAAGCTATGATTAAACAATCAATTCAGAGCTATAGGAAAAACAATCCGAATGTCATTTGAATATCTATGAAGGTATCATTTTTCATAGCCCTTAATGACTCTTCTCGGTTATAATAGATACAGGAAAACACAGGTATCTGCTTTTTCTCATTTAGAAGATGTCTCAACATATTATTTTTCGACTATTCTAAGAAAGTTTCTAGAATGAGCTAAATCTAATATTAACGCAGTTCGCTTATGATTTATTTAAATCGATAGTTACAAGTCATATACCTTTCTGTATAATTTGTAGATGTTGTTATTTATAACTGTTGCACACTCACAAATGCCGAAAGATAGTATGAATCTTAGTCCTTTGCATCATCCGATTTATCAAAGAATTGAATGTTCATTAATATGTAGGTGAAAGAGAGAAAAATATCTTTCAAGCGTTATTTTTATCATATGATTAGACATAGAGATTTGGAAGTTTTTACCAATACTGACGTTGTCAAACAGTATAACAGCTGTGAGTGTGGAATTAGTTCTTTGCTTCATCCGCACTCACATCCCTCAAGTATGAGCGCTTATTCAGCAAAGATTAGTAAATTATATAAATTTTAGAAGCTATAAATGTCTTTACCTCATCACAAAAGTTAGAAAAAATAGACTTAGGGGTTTATAAAATGGTGTATCTGCGAATCGAAATGCATTTTAATGGTCATTTCACTAGTATTCTTTTGACTGGGTAAGAATTTCGTTCAATTGGATAAAAATGTAATAGTGGTCGTTTCTTTCGTACTCAACAAAAATAGTCTGAGAGGCACTAGCTACTTGATCTGACCCTTCAGGTAGACTGAAATACACCATCGTGATTGTTTTTTTCTTTTGATATTTGTATCTCTTTTATCAATATACTCGCTCTCATCCTTAAGAAAAATATGAACTTCAATGGATAATAAATAATATTTTGGTTTTTCTACGGCTTTTATTATAAACTACGATATATAGGTAGCATAGTATAGTAATTAAAAATAATCATGTAAGTTGTTGAGATTAGTAATAAAGTAGATGAAGCTATTCTAATATGAATAAAACTTGATGGTTAATTGATGATTAGTAAGGATGTTCATTTAAAGTATCTCAATGAATTCCATTATACAGATCTTGTATTAAATTCTTGAAGAGCTCTTTTCACTGACTTGTACAATAACATATTTGAATCATGATGATAATTTGAAAGTGCTTTTGCATAGTGTGAAATGTTTTGTGCCCATTGTCGAAGTGGTTCAAGCTCTATTTTATCTGCAAAGACACCATAGCCTAGCTTTTCTAAATACCAAGCATTGAGCACTTGTTCATATTGATTCTCGACGGGCACACTAAAAAACGGTCGTTGTAAACTTACTGCTTCGTTCATAAGAGAAAGTCCACCATTAGCAATGACACCTTTAGCACATGCTAAATCATCCACAAATCCTTGTTCAGAAAAACCTTTGAATTCTAGATTATCAACCTTTTCCTCACGACCAAACCCATATACGATACATTTTTCACCAAAGCCTTGTAAAATAGAAATAAGAGACGTATCACTTTTGCTACTTTGATAAACAAGAAAATGTTCACAATGTTCAACTGGTAATGGTTTTGCATCAAGAATAGTCTGACGAAGAATTGGTGGAACAACTATTGTGTTATCTTTATACTTGTCACGAATTTCGGGAGTAAAAAAACCTGTAATAATGTAATAATCACAACGTGAAAGTTTTGCTTTGACAAAACATTTGTATGTATAAAATGCTATTGGATTTGACTCTCTAGCTTCTTCAGGAATGACACATCGTTGTACAACATGTTGATTATCGATCGAAAGGATTGGTAGTCCATGTATTTTAGCAAAAATGTATGCAAAACTATCAAAATCACTAATAACAGCTTGAGGCATCCATGAAACAAGATTTTCATAATATGCATCAAGGTTTTTGCTAAGCATATCTGGCATACGTTGCATGGTGTGTAATACTGAAGCTTTTTCATCAAATACATTATTAACATATTGCATTGTTAAACCTTCAATTTCAATTATATCAATAGCTGCTTCACCTTCACCCGCTTCGTTACAATTTGGAAATCGATTTGAAAAGTTGTCATGAAGAAATTTATATGCACGATTGCTTACGACGACTTTAACATGATGTTGTTCCTTCAGAAGTATTTCAAGTGTGACTTTGGATCGTGTTGCATGTCCCATTCCTTCCCCTACGATGCCATAAAGAATACGCATCGTCTTAGATTTTGAAGATGAATTAAAAGGTAAACTTGCTAAATGAACAATACGATCAGCTTCTTCTGCTATAGTTTGAATATTATTATCATTGCCAAGGATAATAGAACTAATCTTGATATTTGTATTACTAAATTCTTTGTAAAATTGATCCATAAATTTATCTAATTCGAATTTTGCTGAATAATCACGAAATAATTTAGTCCATGATTTCATGTCAGAATCATATACATTCATTTCACCATATACATTAATTATACGGCTAGAAGGAGATTTTTGAAGTAAAGGTATAAATGCCTGTAATACAGTCAATAGATCAAAAGACTCTCTTGCTTCAAATCCTTCATATAACATGGTATTTATTTTAAATTGATTATTATCCAGAAATATTCCAACATTAATTAAAATATCTAGTTTTCCGAACTGTTCATCGATTTTTTCAATTATTTCGTCAATCGTTTTAAGATCGACTGTATTAAGTATAATAAATTTGGGTTCAATATCTTCATTGCTCAATTTCTTTATTATTCGTTCAAATTTATTTTCATTGTTTGAACAAAATAAAACACATATACCTTGTTTTCCTAACTTATAAGCTATTTCATCTTCTAATTCATCACCTATACCAATAATTAAAGCAACAAGCAGTGACATTTCGACAATTTAGGTAATCTAAAATTAGACATAATATATTGTACAATATTATAATAAATTGTCTCTTCTCTGCTTTAGAGAATTCTTTTGAGAAGGAATGACTGTAGAAATTAGTTTCTGTGGTTTATTTCATAGATATATAATATACATATTTTAATTCTAAATCTTTTTTATGTACCAGGTGATACAATGAAATTTATCTCATCTTCTCTCTGGAAATAGAAAGCTCTTCAAAAACACACATCAATTCTATGCGATGAAAATTTGTCGTTACGTTTTGATTCTCGGACAATTGAGTTTTAGTGGCAATTCTATGGTTATAAAAGCACGAATCATCTTATTGTGATAAAATCATGATGAACAATGAAAAAGAAAAGAATGAATCGATGACTACGAAAAAATTCTTACAAACAAAGGCTAATAAATTTTTTTCAGGCACAAAACTTGTTTTGATCAAGTGCACAGTGATACTACAAGCCAGGAATGAAAATACTCGCTCTCTCATCTAAGTAGAATCTGTAGTTAAAATCATAAGAAGACTTCACAATCTGTTATCAATTTTTAAAGTTTTACTGCTAGAAAAAACGTTTGCGTTTGAAGCAAACGTTTTTCGCGTAATATAAGTGTACTCCAAAAACCTTTCACGCTATCGATGCAATCGAATTTCAGAACTTCTAATCGAATGAGTGTATAGTCTGCTCAGTTCGTTGTCCGTTCGCAAGAATGAAAATACAATCGAATTTGACATCAAAATTTCCACTAGAGCAACGAGCACTGATATGAGAAAAATTCATTTGAATAGTGCAGGATCAATAGAAATAGTAAACTGGATAATTACTGTTAAATAATATCCAGGTAGGACCAAAATCGAAAATCGATTGATGAATACCCTAGCAATGAATCTAAACGAAAGCAAAAAAACTAAATGAAAATGCGAGGAGAGCGTACTTTTATCTCTCTTTTATTGCAGTGACCACTGATGCATAAATTGATCAGTATTCATTTTAACGAAGAAATAAGGAAACAACCAAACACAGCACGAGAAGCCATATTTTTCCCTCATCGTGCACAGAACGAACGTTACCTGTAGTTAATAGACGAAACGAAAAGAAAAGGAAGATACATTAGTCACCTTTCTCACGCCAACGAAACACATGTAGTTAGTCTAATACGAGCACTTCTAGCAGGATGAATTTTCTGTCTCACTCGATATCTAAGAATCATTGTCTATTGATATTGCCTTATGTCTAAAGAAAGATAAGTGGAGAATCGATCCGAAATCCTCTCTAATTTAATTCCGAACTTTCTCTCAATCAGTCAGTCCACATCTACATCCTTCTTTTTACATGACTTCTCATAAATTGGAGAATAGAGATATTAATTTATCTTTACTTTGTATAATAATGCTAGGTAGTTTATTTATTTTCTTTTCGGAAATATTTTAGTAATTAAGAAGAAAGAGAGATGTTTGTAGACAGTTTAAAACTTTTGATAAGTATATAAATAATAAATGATTATGAGAGAAATAATTATTTCATTTAATTAATTGTTTAGATTAAACTCAACTAGATTATATCTTAATTATCGAAATGAAATTTGACGATTAGAATTTAGTCAAAACAATATTGTTAATTATTCTGGATTTGATAAAAATAATCTCTCTTTACAGAATCTATTATTGACATCTTTATTCTAGAATTAGACCAATTTTTGTGACTCTAGGTTACTATCAATAGAAATAATGAAAACAGAAGATAATTACTATCCCATAGATTGAAAAATTAAAGACAAATTATCGAAACTATTCATTTTGAAACATGTGTAACAAATGCCTGTTTTGATTTCCTATTCTTACTCAACTGAAGCGATGGAAAACTCCTATATCTATTCAATTTAATTATAAAAAAAAAGTTTTCGTTTCAACTTCAAAACCGACATGATACGAGAACATCACACTAAGTATTCCCAAAAACTATACTAAAATTTCAAAAAACAAGCATCTTGCCGAGCATAATGTCACATTTTCATCTAGTACACGAATTTCTTCTATATTTGTCGATCTGTACCTATACTGGACAAACTTTATAAATATACATGCAGTTACACTTCGAAAAAATAGATCAGAACGTGTTTCATGTTCTGATCGCGTTTAAATGCGATTAGAGAGCCTTTTGGGTGTGGGTGTGCGAGAGAATGTAGATGTGGATGTGGGTGCAGTGTAAGTAAACAACATCTACCCCCACACTCACAGCCAGAGCCACACCCCACACCCACACCCACACCCTTTTGATATATATCATACAATAGTATGATACAAAATAATGACTTCCTACATCTCCTTTTAGTTTATCAATTTGACTCTTCACTATTAACTCGACAGCAATGTTTTTTTTTAGAAATGAATATAATCAGCAAAATAAATCAAATAGTATAATAATTTATTTAACAAATTTATACCAAAGAAAAGATTATAGATTTTATTCACGTACTCAAGAAAATAATTTCAATTTTTCAAATGCTAATGAATTAACAATAAAACATTAGTTTTAAATCACCTAATGATTCAATAACAACAACTCTTAATCATATTCTTCCTTTAAAATTTGACACCTAATTTACGTGTATTAAAATTAGATTCATTTTCTTTTAATGAAATTAATTTAAAATTAATTCAACAAAGTGAAGCTTTTCAATATTTATCAAATTCGTGAATCTTGTATTTTAGAAAATTTTCAAATGATTATAAATGTATTTCCATAAGTCGAATATCTTAAAACTGAAATCCATAGAAAACAAATTAGTCAAATTATACGATTTTTATTTACAAAAATTAATAATAAAACATGTCGTTTTATGTGCGTGTGGGTTTTGTGTTTTCACAGTAACTACACTCACCCACACTCTTTAGACTTGTGATATAGAAGTAACTCTAAAAGAATTTAACATTCGGATCTTTATGCCCACATCCATATTTTATTTTAAAGCTACATCAGTTGTTGTAAAACGAAAATAGATTTTTGACAGGAAGCCTTAACTATTTCTTAAAGCATAGCTCATATTCCATTTGAGATGATTGTCAAAATTATGTTTAAGCAAAAAACCAACCATTCACAATATTATTCATTCTACATGTTTTTAATTTCAAATAATAAATAACCCTAGTTTAACATTTAAGATTTGATAAAAAGAAAAACCTTAATTAAAATATTAAATTGTTCGCTAAAAACACCGATGATTTATTTGATTAAACAAAGTTATTCTTTTAAAAAACATAAAAATGAAAGTTATATATGTGTGTACAATTTCATATCATTGCAACCTTTGATGGTGGCGATAAGACTTTTTTTTCAAAATTTCTTTGTACATATTCAGTACGTTGGCAGGTTTTATAATTTAAATCAACAATGACATCTATTATAGAAAATATATCAATAAGAAATTATTTAGTCAACTTCAGAAAATTTTCACACAATAATATCTATTATTAGAATACTGCTAATATAAGTCAAAATTATCACAAAATTTAATAGTGATGGTTCCAATTTTATGTTCAAACTCAATCTTAAATAATAGTTTAGCTAATCAATTCATATTCTTTGTTCTAAATATGATTGATTTTCTTATTAATAATTTCAGATGCAACTATCATTTTTATGTTGTATATCACATAATTTTTCTTCATTATTTGAGTCATGTAATCGAATACCAGGAGGAGACAATCGACAGTTCGATATATTAGAATAAGTATATCTATTAACTACTGTTAATGGTTGTTTGTTATCAAATCGTTTCCAAGTTCCAAGTTAAAAGAAGAAGAGCAAAACTTAAGAGTCTTTCGCTGTTTGTGAAGTACGTCTATCATGAGAGAAGGCGAATAATACATCATATGCTATTGCATGAAAGCAGCTATAAAGTAAATATTTACTTTCTATTATAAATATTTTGTTAAAAAACATCTTATCATAAATAGTGACATTTTTGTTCTGTGCGTTTACTGTTGGTGAGAAATTAGATTTCTATCTCTATATTTCAATACTAATTTTTTCGAATCAAGAAATCTTTCAATTTGTGTTAAGCAATGATTCGAAAGAAGAGAAAAGATCAAACTTATCTATTCTTGTGAATTAATACATTATTTAAAAAAAAATTGAACAAGAATTCTTTCAGGGTTCTTATTGCTAGTGTCTATATAGTTGTTACTATTAGGACCTTCAAAAATTGTGTAAGTTTTGGATTTTATATCTTCGTAGAGCTGCATTAATAAACTTATTTTTTCGAACGAAGTAGTTAGTTAATGTTTACATTATAAACATACCAAGGTGTAATCAGTTTCAATTCTATATTTGAATCGTTCAGTTGATACCGGTTAAATCAACTGAATTTTTTTTATTTTAGCTTGTTAGATGTGGATGTCATTCCTCTCTTTACTCACACGTAGAAAGTGTAAAAATTTTCAAAGTGGTTGTTTCATATTAACTTGAATATGAACTGGATGCAATTATTTTATTGTTCTCATATTGATTAATTTATATCATCAGTTTTTCTTTTTTTGCTTTCTAATATAGAAATCAAAGAACAACAAAACTATTTTTTTTTCTAGCGAATAATTGACGAAGTCTACTCTACGAATTTTTTCTCCTACGACTTCAGGATGACTTTGAAATCTGGAAAAATTCGAACACAATATTTCACCTATATATAATTTATTTCGACTGTTAATAATGTATTCGATGTTTGTTCATTCGATGAGTATATAATTTAGGAAGTCGGTTGAAGATTAGAACATCTAGAAAAATCTCCTTATTCAACTTTCAAATACAATTTTTGTTACTATCTACTTATCGTACTGAGTCTTTAGGCGAGTAAAATCACGGAAAATGGGATCCAACATCTAGCTCATGTACTTAAAACGAACAATCTAAGTTACTTTTCAAGATAATTTCTTTAATATAGATATTCACATTGTTTTAACACAAACCTCCATTCTTTATGAAACTAAAGTGTTAGATTTCAAATGATAGTGACTATGTTATACTTCATTAATAAGACAACTTCAAGTAAGTAACTTAAATAATATCTATCTGAATTTATTCAAGTGTTGAGAAAATTAAAAAGTCATATTTCTTGTGTTATATTTAAAATGAATTAGATTTTAGCTGAAATTTTATTATTGATGATGATTGAAAGGTTAGCATTAGTTTCAATTGCACAATTTAATCTATCAGAAACATATTATTGTTAAAAATTATCTAAAATCAAAGAATTTTTCTCTAATTATTAAGAAAGAGCACATTATATGATAATATAGATTTCAGATCTTCTTGTATAAAATATCGAATGTTCTCACTCAAGTTTTAGAGCATAAAAAACAATCTCATACAGATAGCTAACTCTGCTTAATGACATAACTATAGACTTGGATAACTTTGAAATGCAATTTTCATAATATTTTAAAATTTTTTTTATATAGACACGAATCGATTTCCATTTAAGCATCAATCGCATCATGGAAAATGAAGAATAACATCTAAAAAATGTGTTTAAAGTGAGCAAAGTCTATATGTCACTTATTAACAGAGAATCGATAGGATGCAAATTTGTAACATCTGACACGCATTTTTTTTGCGAGTTTTATTGAGAATATGGAATTATATTTTTAAGTTTCATTAAAATCAAATAATAATTTCAAAAGAAATTCATAGTTTTTGATCGTAATTTCTCTCAAATATGATCAACACGCTATACAAGATAATGAAGAATCATATATGATACGACATGTAATGTTTTGTATTGCGACAAATGATAATTTTACACTAATGGATATCAGTATTTTTCTTTATTATGGAAGATGATTAGAAATATACAAAGTTTCCAATTCACTTTTCTTAATTTTTATTTTTTCTAGTTTCTGCTATAAAAATATTGATGAACGAATTCTATACATACTGAGAAATTTTCGCCATAATACATATCCAAGATTTCTACTTGTGTTCCATCCCAATAGAATCAAATTAGACAAGTATGTTGAGTTGAAATTACATTATTTATTTAAAAGTTAAACGTCTTTAAAAAATATTGATTGTTTATTTAGAATTTTATTTGATTTGAAGCGAAAATCAGAATGAAGATTTTGATACGAAACTGAAATTTTGAAATAGAATTTTATTAAGAATTGATCACATTTATTCTGATACTATTTGATCGTAACAATCTACAGAAAATTTTAAAACAACATAATTAATATATCATGACTAATTGCATAGTAAAATATGACGAACATATGCCGATGTGATGATTTATTTTAATATTTGAAAAGTTAGATAAAGATAGATTGAACATATAGTCATATATTGAAAGATTTGAGATGTACTTAGAATTAAGTTTCTATAATCTTTCTAGCGTTGCATCAAAGATGATTATGGCTAAGAAACTTTCTAATACGAGAATTAGGAATAATCAGTTGCAACATCTAGCTGTTTCACTTAAAAAAAATAATATAAATTATGATTTCAGCTTATCAACTATTCTAAAGGCTTACTTTATCACAAAAAAAGATATACATAATATTATTAATAATTAATAGTTGTATCAGAAATTAACATAGAATGATTATTGATGTTAAGCTCTCAAAATCTTTTTGTTACTGTTAAATAATTGATAAGAGTACCATATCTGTTAATATAGGATCTTATAAAAATTCTATTGATGACGATCTGAAATATTTCGTTAGTTTGAATATCTTTCCGTTCAATGAAATTTTGAAAGATACTTTTGGTTATAAGATTGTCTCTTCATACTTTTTAGAATTAAAAGACAATAAGGTAAGATGTTTTCCTAAATACAAATCTTCACTGTGTCAAATATACACATATAAAATTGTTGAGAATTTACAGTCAACTTCGAGCATACTGGAGACAGAAGAAAAGATACACACCCACACCCTCAAGATTAAATTGATATTTTAATGTGTGAGTAAATCGTAAATGAAGATTAGAGGAACAACAGTTTTTTTTAATTGTATATAAGCTGTTGGATGTTCGTCCGATTTGAATCGATCCTTTTTTTTTGTCGTTGGTGAGAAAAATGATGCTTTTGTCGACAAGTTTATTTTCAATCGGAAAAGACACTCAATTTCGACCAAGCGGAAAACATAATACACAACGACTCAATTTATATTTTCCTTCGTTTATTTTTAATAGGTCATTTGAAAAAAAGCTTTTATTCAAGATAAAAGTTTTTAAAAAAACCCAAATGTCACTTCCTGCCAATAACTGAATGCTCATTATTGTCATTGAATGATGAGACAATTTGATCAAACTCATTTATTGTTGCATTTCCTTGTTCTCAATTTTATTTTAAAATCTTGTTTTACTGTTTTATGATGTTTATCTTCACATACTCTCAGGCTTACCAAATCTCCTGATTTTCTTAATTTTCTCCTAATGAAAAATCTCCTGATTTCAGGAGCTGATTTATACGATTTTCTCCTGATTTTATTTGTTTTAATTACTTAATGATTAGCAACACGTTGAATCAATGCAGGGTTCGAAGAGAAAAGAAGTTTTCCATTTTTTTATGGATATAATAATAATATCTAATATGATAATGCATTTATTTTCGTTTTCTTTTCTAACATGAAATCTTAATTAAACAAAATTATTTGTGGAACACTTGTTTTCAATGTATTATTCATAGGTAGATGATATTACTTTTAATTATGGGATTTCTTAATTTGGATTTATCTTTATATATTTTGTATATCCAAATAGGTAGTGACGACATGAATATAGTAGAATATAGAAATAAACATTATGAAATAAATAACCTTGCTTTATTTATTTTATTTACAAGAGATTTTTTTCCTTCAACGACAAAGTAAATTCAGTCGATTTGCAACAGGACTGTATGGACTAGCGAAAACTTGTATTTAATCAGATAAAACCCATCAAGAGACTCCTAATTTTCAAAGGAAAAACTACTGATTTTTGATTTTATGACTATTGAATTCGTTTTTGGATAACACACCTACCCGATGATGTCGTTTCTCGTCACATTCTTGTTAGTATAAAAGTTCTTGAAAATGTTCCATTAAGACTAATTTTTTCTATAGTAGGATCAAGATTTTCATCATTATGATGATTATCTACAAAAGATATTAATTTAAGAAGATTCTTTTTTTAGAATAGGTTACTACTTTGAAAATCTTGTTTAAGACCTTCATCTCTTAGACTAGTTGATAGGCTAGGATTTTCATTGTTAAAATCTTGTGAAGAAATTGAAAATATAGTTGAGGGATCGAAGAAAAGTTGATCGAAATCAGCGAAGAATTTTTCAATGGAGGAAAATAAACCATTCAATAGAAAATCATCATCATCACTGTTATCCTACATTTTAGTTGATTTTTATTTAAATATGAAGAAATCTATAAAAAGTATGTCTTTAGACATTTAATTATCTTTTAGTTCTATTGATGACTTAATTATATAGTGTAATATCGGCATAGCTGGATCATTATTAGTGAGTATATACATATCGATGTTGCTCACAAGGTGTGAGTATAGATGAGACAAAGAAGTATATCCACACCCACATCCTAGCCACACCCCACACTTAAATCAATCTTATCTTAGGACTATTGACATGGTTAAGTTTATGAATTATATCCTGTTAAGTACTGTGGAATATTGTAAGCTTCTATCGTTATGTGGAAAAAGTTGCTGTTGTTTAAAGGAGGGATAGTGTCGAATTGTTTATCGGTATGAATCCTACGAAATTACTCCTAACAACCTTGATAATTGTACAAAAAATATCTGCCACATGTTCTATTATTAGAATCATTTTTTACAATGTGTTTTTATTAATTTTATTGAGCGCATCTTTTCGATAGTTCATCATGAGATGTCTAGTTTTGCGGAAGAGTTTTAGTTTTGATTTAGAGAGAGCTGATTTTGTGTATTCTTTTGACAATCGAAGACTTAGTTGCAACAATTTGAACAGATTCATTCTTTCACTCGTAATGTCTTGACTTTCAATTAATTACGAAACAATTATCCAAGAAGATTATTGTTACACTAGGAATCTTTCGTTCAATCATATGGCTATCAGTTTACAGCCTGCAACACAATGCTCTATTACATGATTATATATAACTTATTTGTGTTACTTAATCACTTTTCATCTTACTATTCTTCAGAAATGTCATTGTGAGTATATTTATATTCATGTTCAGTCATTGTAAAATTTTTCTATAGTACGTATTACACTAGGCTAATTTCTAATGCATGAACTTTTCTTTAAGCTGTAGGAGAGTTTTCCAAAGTCAACATTCAGTTTATCGATGACTGAGATGTAATAATGTATTTGTCAAATTGTACAGCTTAGTGATTATGATAAAAAAATGTTCTAGTTCATTTCATAAGGACATACGCGAAACGATTTGGCAAAAAAGTTGAAACCTATATCTCGTTTAATTACACTTCTGTAAATCGAATTTTATCTTGAGAGATCGTTCCTTAATCTATTGATTACTTTGGAATTCTTCCGACTCTATTTCTGCAGGTGTTTGACTTAATTCCAAAATACTAATTTTGAATTTGGAACCAAGACTTGTGCATGGTTATCTATTTTGATTTATGTTGATTATATTATTGTTCTATGGAAATGAAAAGATACCATTCGAAGAAAAGAATGTTCTGTGACTGCAATATTGAAAATAGCAATGCATCCTTTTGACTTCTATCGTTATAAAAAAAAAGCAAAATAAAAATTCTTTTAGAAAACATCAAGTTGATAATGTCGAGTCACATAAGAGAGCATACATTTTAAGAAGATGCTTTGAAATATAGTGAAAACTAGGAGTTGAATTCAGAGGTGTATTCATGATAAGAGTAATTATATGTATGTCTATAGAGCAATATTCAAAGACGAACTTGTATGAATTAGTTAACTTATGAGAAATACAGCATCAATATGTCTAGTAGTTGTTATACAATCTGACAGGAGAAATATTAAAATTTTAAGATCAGTAATATATGTTAATATGTGAACTACAGAACTCGAACGATACGATCCGTATGCGATCGTTTAGGTACTATGTTGATCTGTACAAGACACTATTCAGTAAACTCACGATTAAGGTAAGACTAGATACTATTCGAGATCCTCTCGAATACGAAATGTGATGCAAGGCAAAAATTTCAATTGTCAGAAAAAGACTCATCATGTGGGGGATTCATTGCCAGTCGCTCTTGTACTGAAGATGTTCATGTTTCGCTGGATTCAAAAAAAGTTTTTTTTGTAAAACTTACTACAATGAGAGCTCTATGAATGTCTGATAATATTCTACTTAAGAATATTATCGATTGATCTTTTAATGATCTATATGATTGATTGTCTGTAAGGTGCAATCAACACGTGTTCGAAAGACTTTTTAGTCAAAAATAAATGAACAAGGTTTTTCTTTTCAATGTTTTTTTAAATAATATAATCAGAAAGAGTAGCGATTGATACTAATACAAAATATATCACATGTGTCATATTTTGCAACAGAAGGTACTCGTTGAGATACATTCTGAACACATGATATGAGTTTCTTCTTCGGGAAGTCTCGTAGTTTTTTTTTTCTTTCATAAACTTGAATTCTTATCAATTACTCTTGAAATATAAGACTAAGACCTAACTGCATCAATTTTATTTGATTCTGATTAAATGACTTCGAGATAGTTTAATATCGATGATCAATTGATCTCTCTCAATATATTCTGAATTAAAGATTAAAATATTTATCATACGATACATTTTTATGGGACAGTCTGTGGGATGCTTCATTTTAATGCATTGACCGAATACAATACGAGAATCCAAATTGATTTATGTTAGTGAATAGATCATATTGTATTGTATTTTTTCTGAAATGAATCATTTCGAGAGTAGTAAGACCTCAATTGATCTTTTATATGCATGCATCAATTTTTTTTCTTTTCTTTGCAGTCATAGATATCATCAACGGCGATAACTTATCGTCGATAAGGGTGTGGGTGTGGTTGTGCATATGACACATTGCTTCATCCATACCCACACCCACACCCACACCCACACTTTCTATCATCTTACAGAAAAATTGTCTCGTGTTCATGGCAATCTATGTTTTATTCATTTCAGCATAAAACCCAATGGAACTTCTTTCTTAGAACACTGGTGCTCCAATAGTTATCATTAATCGAAGGATTAAACGAAAACGCAACGAGTGTCTTATTGCTAGTCGTTGTCTAATTTTACCCGATCTGAACCACCTGAAATCATATCAAAATGAATTTCGTTGCATATGTATGTTTGTTTTTGGCTTCTTTGTGATAATGCGTCGACAATTCGTCCTGTAAATATCCTACTGTTTCTAGACGCAGTTCTTCTTAATAGAATGCATATTTGAATAGAATGAAAAAAAGCGAAAAAGAAGGAGAGCACACAGAAACGAAAGAAAAAACATTGCCATGCAGCACAAGTAAGAATCGAGTCATTTGAAAAAGAACAAGCAGACAGTGTACAACTCAACAAATATAAATAAGCAACAAACATAATGCAACTATTTGACTGTGGTGAGTTAATTATTACGAAGATTCGAAAGGGAAAGTAACTGTTTTGAATGCTATATACTTAGTGTCGAGACACTGCGGATATTACTAATAACTAATACAGATATGACATTGATAATCATGGTCGACTTTACATAAGCTGACCGATACGGCAATGTACCTGGAGTAATCCAAAACTAGTCTCGTCAAGGTCTTATTTTCTTATAGTAAGCAAAAAAAATTTCCCTTTTTATGAATAGATAGAGCGTCTTTCATTCTATCTTTCTATTCTATTTGATCGATCGTCACTCAGTACTAGAATAAAAAACCTTGGTGAAAACTGTTTTTTGTTGGAAGCTGGCTGGTGGCATTATTTCCTCTACTGAAAGGAAGATAATGCGCTGAGCAGCTCCCACAACTAAATGTTCGTTCGTTAGTTGGCATTGCAGAACGCAAGAAAAAAAGTATACAGAACGAAAGAGGTGTATACATCGATTTGATTGGCTGCAGAACAAAAGAAAAAGAAAATATTGATATAAACACATTGTCAGCCGACAGAGCGAAAAAAGCATAGCGTTTTAAGTAAATCAATATCAAATGCACTACGTGGGTGAGGGTGGGTGTAAGTGCAAGTCGAATATGGATGTGAATCCTCTTTGAGTCCACACACATCCCAAATCGAAATATTTTAATCGCTATGCTAGAAAGTAAAATATACGTCTTGACACATTGGCTGAAGATTCATGATCATGAAATTAAAGATAATTTAAAATAAATATAGGTCGATGGAGGCGAAAACTCTGCGACAGATTATTTTAGTAGATTCCTATCATACTATTTTCCTTTCAGTAGAGGGTTTAGTGACGTTTTCGTCTCGTTACTTGTTTTATATCATCATTCCTGACGGTGGGGGTATGGTGGTGGGGGTGGGGGTGGGGTGGGAGCGGGCGTGTGCTTTGCTTTCGTCCACACACACACCCACACCCTTTTCTTCTTTGACTCAATTTCGAGTTTCTATGTTCTTTAGTTTTGTTAATCATGTTTTTACAACATGCTATCTATTAAAAGAAGCACTCCTGAGTGCCTCTGCGGATCTATCGATCGACCGCAGTCTTGCTATTGTCACCCGTAGATACATTCTGAACAGTGTGACGTACCACGGATAATATCAATCATATACTTAATAAATGTAAGTGACGTGCGACTCGCACCCGTTATCTTAATGCAGTAGAAAATCCAAAGCACGAAAACGTCTTCAGTATGAAACAGACCTTCTAGAAGATACACTGGATGACGTAAATCAATTATGAAGTAATTCAAAAATAATGCCTTTTAAACTAATTCAGTTTTCATCACATTTACCAATACTTTTGATAGTATTGACTAAGGCCTACTAGGGTCTGCTGGGATCTTCTTGAGGGTGAGAGTAGAAGTACATACACATGCAGTCTCTTCCCTGAGGGTGAAGGTGAGAATGGAAACACACACACATTCATAGCAAGACTGGAAAGATCATAAAAAACCTACATAGATCCTTGTAGGTCTCGCTTGACCCTATCAGATCATAGTCAACTCTGGTAAAATTATGTTATAACTTTTATACCAATGTGCAAGTAGAAGTACAATTTGTATTATAATCGTCTTATGTACTGACATGTATAATGACCGTGGATGCCAGTACATGGAATGAATTCTCGAATTTTACGTTCCGGAGGAGAGTGAGTGAGGGTGAGAATGATTGAAATAATTCTTGAGTGCGGCTGTACGGTTGAATTTGATGTAGTGAAATCTTGAATTCTGAACTTTTGAGAGTCATATCTAGTTCAGAGTACAAAATGTACTCGTATTTGCGCAGCCCTCTATGTTTAAGACAAAAACAGAAATCGAACAGTTAAGTGTGTAACACGGTCATAAACTGTCTTTTTTATGTGCTAGGTAATTTAGCATGGTGCGCCAAGTGTTTTTCTTTTTGTTTGCATTCTGTTATGAAAATATCTTACCGTTTGACAGAGGAAGACGGTCTATAAATAGTGTGCATTATTTAGTAAAATAATGTCTTCATCTTCCTTTATAGTTACTTTCAGTGAAGTTGATTTTAATGTGGAAAGGCCTTTTTTTTGAAATAAATTAGTAAATATAAAAAATATCATGAAAGTTTTAAATAGGAAAGCAAACAGATTTTAACTAAATGTCAGAAGCATTATTGCAAAAAGGTAAGACATCTAATTCATTTTCGCCATCGTTTATTTTTTGGCTTCAAAAAAATATTTTTTTTCTGTAGAACAGCAGCTGTATATGATACGTGAACAGTAAGTATCTTGTGCAAAAAAAGTAAGAAATTTGTGTTGCAATTACGTGAAATTTTTTGACTACCATTAATGAACGTCATATAGGTACGGCGGAAAAAGAATCTGACAACAGATTTTTTGGTAAAATTCAATCACATTATTCATGAGTACTCGTGTGTTATGTTGCCATGTTTTTAAAACATTTTTTTTCTTTCCAAATTCGAAAAATCATTTAAACTATATGCAGTTAGGTAACCAATTGTTTCTTTGGTCAGTGTACAGTAATGGCACATCTATAAACTGATCTTATATCGCTATGAGAATACGACTCGATATGTCATAAAAGGAGATATAGAATAATTGGAGGTAAATGTATAGAAAAAAATCGTGAGTTTCAGTATATTGATAACAACTTTTTTTATTTTTCATTTTTTCGAAAAAATTTCTTGACCAAACATCTAGCTGAATTGTTTTCCTATCGATTAGTGAAATCATTTTCTCAAAATCTTGCGAGCTCACCTATCCTCAATATGTTCTTTGAATCCTGCTTGTCGGTTGTACATTTATTCCAATGAAAAATAAAAAAAGTTGTTATCAATATACTGAAACTCACTCTTGTTTTCTATACATTTATCCACAGTTACTCTATATTGTTTATAACTTGATTTTGCAGTTACATTCAAAGAATAATAGTAATTAAGGTAATAAATAATAAAAGTGGCGAATAATAAAGTTACTATAATACTGATTTTTCTAAAGTTCGGTAGTCATTTGCGTTTATGCTTATAAAATACAAGTTGAGGTAGATTTGGTAAAATTGTAGAAACATAGATGCATGATGCAATTATTGGAGTAAATTTTAAATTTTTCGAAAAAAGACCGAATTAGAATTAAAAAACTGATTTTTGTTGTCGGTTCGTGATTTTGGTTTTTGATTTGGTAGTAATGACAAAGAATATTTTGGTAATATTATTATTAAATTGAAAAGTTTATTTGAGTAAAATGTGTCTTGTACAAGGTTGTAAGCATCATCTACAATCATAAGATTATGTGTCCTCAAGAAATGAAAGCCTGAAGACAAGTAGAGAAAAAGTTCTCTTGTGCCTGCTTAAAAAATTGTTCATATTATAAACATATGAAAAGTACTGATAATAATTAATAATACCCATTGACGAATAGAAGAATATACATATATATACATATATATATGTCTCGATATTTTGTTATAAAGAAGAAGTCTGCATCTTGCCGTGGTGGTATATCTTTTTTTTAAAGATTTAAAAATAGATTGTACTAAACAAACACATGTTTTAAATATATGAAAAAACAATGTAAACAGTTGCCAGCTGCTACTTGTATAAAAAAATTCGCGTACATTTCAATAGAATCACTTAACATTTTCATGTAAAATCTTGACGACAACGCTAAGTATTAACATACGAAACGAATGCAATAATGCACACAGGTCAAACCTACTCTTCTATAAACGGTCGTTCACAGACCAAACACGGTCAATAACGGCGATTGTTTATGTTAACCATTTGCAGCAGCAGTAAACGATGCTTTACAGCATATTACGACAACCGTACACAGTGTCCGTGAAAGTCCATCATAAAAAACTACCGTAAAAATACGGTGACTGTATACTTTAGTCGGAAAACAATATATGATATCGCATATGTCAGCCGTTTGCAGTGACCGTTTACAACAGTCGTACATGATGCTTTACGGCATACTACAGCAATTGTAAAATTGACTGTAAAATATTACCGGAAATGACTATCGTAGCAACACAGCGACTGTAAACGCTGATATTATAAAATTTCGTAAGAAATCGTATTCATTAGTTTTACACGGTCATTACCTACGGCGATCGTAAACGATGTTTTACGAAGCTTTCGGGTCATTGTGAACAATTACCTTAAAAAACCACCATGTATGACTTCTGTAATACTACACCAACTATATACGTTCATCGCATAATATCGCGACGTACTTTTTGTATCAGCTGAAAACGGTCTGATACAAAAACACTATTTTTTTAAATCTGGTTTCATCGCAAAAAGATCGCTAATGTTAGGGAATTGCTATTATTCAATATAAATAATATACTCTCATGATCAAGTGTACCAGTTGACAGCTAAAAGCACTTGCGTTTCTATGAAGTTGAGAAAGACTCTTCAGTTCTATTTTCTGATATGAGCAATAATTCTATCAAATCAAACATCTTTCCAACGATCTGATCTGCTTGATGTCCGTTCATACACCGCAGGTTCTTCGTACAACACACCAATCTCACAAACAATATCACGTATAGCACACATAAAAACATATATTCACACTGAGTACACGGATAACAAACGCACAAAAGTTAGACTAAAACTGTCCACTATTGGAATAAAAATCGGTTTTCAGCTATTCATAACATCATCAAACAATCGCGATTTTTCATTCTTTTCTAGACTCTGTCTACCCTATATATAGGGGTGCACCACGTGTTCGTGCTCTTTTGAGTGAAAGAATAGGTAGAAGTAACAAGTATGAAAAATCGATTTTTAAGTAGTATTATTCATAAAAGAAACGATCTTTCCCATCTTTTGCAAATCGCTTTTTGTCTCAAGTACCTCATTCCGAGATATTTTTGAAACTTAGAAATCTACTTTCATACATGGAGACCTTTTTTGAATGATACCTGGGTTTCAAGGTGGTTTTGGGGATAATTACGATGTTCAGAAAAAAAAGATCTTTAATGATCTTTAATGATCTTTATCTTTGAAGTACCTGATATTAGGATATTTTTCTTGCTTGAATTTATATTTTGATAAAGAAAGATCTTTTATGGAAGAATACTTTGTTTCGTAGGCATTTTCGAGATTAAAATACTGTGTTTGAATGAAAAGATCTTTAAAGATCTTGAAATATATTATTTAGCGATTTTTCAAGATCTTTAAAGATCTGTAACTATATTTTTTTTGTACCTGGTTCGGCTGGAGTTTCTGAGAGTATAAACGGAGGAGTGTAGAAGATATGTTTAAAGACTTCTTGATGGCTATCATATGCCTCAGCTTTGTTTTGGTTTGTCGAAAGTGGGAACGGCCGTATACGCTGATATTACGGTCGTGAACGATGTCGTATAAGGCATTGCACATCGGCATTGATGCCGTGTCAAGTCATAATTACGGTCGTATATTGTTTTCGTATCATGCCGTTTACGGCACGGCAAAATACCATCGTAATACAGCCCATGGAAATACGGCGAGGATACAGCCGTAAGCAGCCGTATTTCCACTGTATACAGCGGTATACGGTCGTTTCTGGTTACCGTAATGCTCGGTCTGGGAACAATATACTTAAAATTTTGTCGGATGTTATACTTATTATTTGCAAATATTAAAAGACAAGAAATCTCATTAAAAAATATATAACAGACACATATGAGAAATGACTCCAATGATATTATAAATATGATAGACATGATAAATCGAAAAAACTGACGTCAGAATATAAAACTTTATTTAATATATTAGATTTTTTTGTATAATTTATTTGAAATATTAGGTAACTGATAAAGAAATGAAAATAACATCGACAAACGATAATGTGTCTCGTTTAAATAATGATAATAAAATATTAGAATATATTTGTTCATATATAAAATATAAATTTGATAATCTATTTGCTCATGGTTTAATTTTTATTATTCCATTATTAACTATTATAAGTGTATTTGTAATATTAATATTTAGTATAATTTATTATTATACTAAAGAAACAGATAATTATAAAGATGCATTATGGCAAACATTTACACGTATACTTGATCCATGTGCAGCAGCACACGATGAAGGTCTAAAACATCGACTTATATCTGGTATTGTTATACTTTGTGGTCTTGTTATTGTTGCAATATTAATTGGTGCAATTGTAACTTTTATGGATGAAAAATTAAATGAATTAAAAAAAGGACATACAACAGTTATTGAAAAGAATCATACAAGTAAAATTTATAAATTAAATTGATTAAATATTGAAACAGAAAAAATTTGTATGTCTTTCTTTTTTTTTGTATTTAGTAATTTTAGGATGGTCACCAAAAATATTTGATATTATTAATGAATTAATTATTGCAAATGAAAATCAACGTAATCCTTCAATTGTTATTTTGACATCAAAAGATAGTAGTGAAGTTCAATATATGATTAAAGATAAAATAAATAATTCAAGAAACACAAGAATTATTTATAGAAATGGTAATCCAATGTCGGTATGTAAAAAATACGAAAAATTGTTTTTCTTTGACAAATGCTCTTCTTTTTGTCTCTCCCTTTTAATAATAGTATGGCAATGAAAAAATAATAATATTCTGACTGCAGCGTGCTCTTCCATTTTCCCTTCCTTATTCGCTCATCTTGTAGGCTATAAAAATTCATTTAAAGAATATTTTCCAAGTACTCTAATAATTAAAAAAATATTTTTTCCAAAAATTCTAACCGAAAACCAGAAAACATTGATTTGAATTTTTTTTGGGCAACGCTTATCTGATTGTTTGCTGTGTCTCTTTCGTAATAATGAATGCCGAAGAGAATTTTTTGTTCAATTTTCTATTTTATTGTCTATATCTAAGTATCCTAAATAGATGATTGCATTATATGTATTTTATTAATTTTAGATCAATGATTTAAATAAATTGAGTCTTAATCAAGCACGATCAATAATTATACTGGCACCGGAATTAAACAATCCTGATGTTAGAATAATAAAAACAATATTAGCAATTAGAAATAATCCAAGACGAAATAACATTAATTTTCATATTGTTGCTGAAATAAAAGAACAAATTAATTTAGAAGCGGCAATAATTGCAGGTTTTTATTAGATTTTATACATTGAAATATTTTTTTTACATATTTTACTCATCTTGTTTTTATATAAGTACTTCGCTCGAATACATAAGTTGCTGTCCAATGTCATATGAATAATAAAACAAATAATTTAGCTTTGTTCGCAAAACTGTTTAATGGTAAAAAATAATATATTTTTTTTAGGCGGAGATGAAGCATTATTTGTCTATGCCAATGAAATAATTGCACGTATTATGGCCCAATCATGTCGACAAAGGGGTTTAAGTATAATATTATCAACTTTATTATCATTTCAAAATGATGAAATTTATTTTAAACATGAAAGTGCACTTGTTGGTAGAACATTTTATGATGCTGTATTTTCATATGATAAATGTTCAGTAATTGGATTAATGTTATCCGATGGAACAGTTAAAATATTTCCTCGATTAAATACAATAATAAATATTGATGATCAAATTATTGTTATCGCTGAAGATGATGATAAAATTATATTGTCATCTGATTATTTGTTACGTATTAATTATGAATATTCAGGATCAAAATCATCATTATTATTTAATCATAATACAGTTTTATTATCCAATCCTATGACTAGAAGAGCAACAAAAAGAATTGAACGAAATCTTCTACTCGGATGGAATAAAAAAGCTCCATTAATTGCTAAAGAATTGGATACTTATGTTGCTCGCGGCAGTGAACTACATATATTAACAAATTCTAATATAATAACACAATTTATAAAGGAACAATTAGCTAATGAATTAACAGAACAAAAAATATTTGTACATTGTGGAAGCTTAACAAATAAATTTGATTTAGAAAAACTAAATTTATTTTCTTATGATTATGTTATATTATTAGCAAATGAAGAAAGTGAACAACAAAATTTAATTGAAGAAGCTGATGCTGAATGTTTAATTTGTTTATTATATTTAAAAAATATTATTGATAAATCAAATAAGGAAAAAACATTTAGTATAGTAGCAGAAATGTATGATATACGTAATTGTCAATTAGCAAATAGAACATGTGCCGATGATTTTATTGTTAGTCCAAATTTACTATCAAAATATATTTCACAATTATCTGAAAATCAAAATATAAAAAAAGTTTATGATGTTTTATTAACAGCTGATGGTCCTGAGATTTATTTATGTTTAGCATCGATGTTCGTTCCACTAGAAACACCAATTAGTTATTATCAAGTTTTACAAGAAACATTAAAATATCAATGTTTAGCAATTGGTTATAGATTAATGAAATATTTACATGATGAAACAAGATTTTTTGGAATTGTTTTAAATCCAGATAAACAAGAACAAATTATATTTTCACAAAATGATAAAATTATTATTTTAGCTGAAAACTTTATGTCATTTGCTCCCCATAATACGCAAATTCGTAGATACCGGCTAGCTATTAGCGGTAAATCGTGGTAAATTACAGTGATGGACGCCAGGCCTCGAAGCGGACCAATTTTGGATGACCCAACCCTGTTCGAATAACAATGGCACTATTATAAATATATTTCTTGGGTGGGTGGGTGTGTGGTGTGGGTATGTGGGGTGTGGGGTGTGGGTGGGTATTGTCGTAGATATATTCTTTGTCCACACCCGCACACCCACACTCACGTCCACACCCCACACTCACACCTATACCCACACCCCATACCCCACACCCACACCCACCCACATCCACACCCACACACCCACACCCTTTTGAATGTATGATAAGAAGCGACATCGACATATATTTTAAGAAATAGAGTCGTTGATTGTCTATTACTATTTTATATGAACTGAATATTAATATTATTGCTCATTAATGAATATTCTATAATTTTCGTTCCCAATAGGTTTCGTCGTATTAAACTCAGCCTACAATAATGAAAATAGCACTTATTCCGAAATTCAATGAGTCATAAGCTACTATGATAGCAGCTTTCGCAGGTTTTCTATTCTAAGAGGCACAAAGAAGATATGGAAAATCTTTGATGGAATAGTTTTCAATTGTTTTCAAAAAAAATTTTAGTAAATCTTGATGTTCAAATGAAACATGTTAAATTCGTATCAACCAATTACTTTCAATCAGTATTCATTGCATTCAATAATAACAATAAAATCCTTAAACTCAAGTAGACGAAAGTTATTGGAAGAGTATAATCTAGACGCAGATTCCTAATTTAGGATAGATTTCTATGAAGCTTAAATTAGACTGACACAGTCAAGCCTATTGAAGTTTTAGGATTTCAAGTCGAATAATCAATATGAGTAGATCTATTTTTTTTATTGTTTATGACATATATCATCGAATCATTTTGAATAGTAAATCATTAAAGTTTAACAAAAGACTGAGATCAGCTCATACACTGAAAGTTATGTGTGCTTCATACATGAAGCTCTAATCCTAAAAGATAAAGTACCAAATCAAAGCGACTAGTACAAATTGTCTGTCAATGCGAAAGGACTACAAACTGTAGTGCTACACAAAAATCATTAGTTCGACTCTACCTTCTTTTCTAACATACAGTTGTTTTCACTTGTTAAATAAGTTGATATTCTTTTTTGGTGCTATTTTTGTCTTTACAGGTAAATTGAAGCTACAATGTCCATGAAGACATCGTCTCGAACTATTTAACGCAGATATGCGCAAAATGAAGGATCGTTATCAAGATAGAACATCAGAATTTGAATGTGATGTCTGTTCGAAATAATCTCGGTTTTTATCATAGCATTGCCCTTGTGCAATAGAAACATTCGACATTTGCGAAGAATGCGCGAATAAACAAGATTAAAAATGATTGTGGTCAAACTACACGAATAGAACCTCGAAAATTATTTGACTGTTGAATCTTTATTAGAGTCATTGCTGTCGACATGTACCTATTCATCAACTAGCGAATATTAAGTTTGATAAATAATAAATGAAACAATGTAATTACTAATATAAGGATGGAAGTTTTTTCCTAAAAGTAATCGTGAGTGTGGATGTTGGTATTCAATTCACTCACCCATATCCGCATTCTTCTTTTCTTTGATCTAGTGTGATCTAAGTAATTCAACGAAAAAATTCATTTTATAAGCCAGTATTCGAAGAATTACGCAACTTCACACATTCTCCAAAAGAATAAATGCTCTTGAGAACCCCTTGACGATGACGAATATCGCATTTTTCTTGTACGCGTCTAGACACATCTTTATTTTCTGTCTCGTTCTTTTCAGTTTCGTATTTTCGTTTCTGCTAGGTAAAAAGAAAAAAAAACATTCTCTCCCGATGATGCCGATTTGCACAACCTTGAGTGATGTTTGAAATAGAAAAGTGCACAGAGAGAATCACTGAATGATTCTCTATCCAACAACAGAACTGAGTATTCTTCACACATGTCCTAGAAACCGTTCTAGGTTTGAAATAGAAAAGTGAGTTTATGAGCTGAAAAAATATTTGTATGAAAATCAAATCATCTCAATCTGATGGCAATTCCCAGAGCATATTTTTATCCGGGTACAAGTACAATATGAAATCGTCGTATTATCATTGCTAGCATAATTTTAGCTTGTAACATAACAAAATACAGTTCAATAAAAGAATGAAAACCAATTGAAAATGACAGAAATATTATCTAACTCATTTTGATCAAACCGAGATGGATCAAATTTTTCTTATGAACAGAACAACAAGGTGTGGGTGTCAGATAGGCATGAGTCTTCTCTTTCAATACACTCACACCCTTGAAGATGCTTAGATTGAACTAAATATGCTGTGGTTGCTGTTTCTATTTCATTGTCATTTTTGATTTTTTTTTCAACTTGTTATTTTCTATTGAGAATCAGACAATCAAAATGTTCCATTTTGCATTCACTTTGCAAAATATTTCATAATTACTTCATATCGAACACCGAAATCACAATTTTAATACATTCTAGGTAAAGATAATAAATATAACAGATATTTGATAAAATTTAGAAAATGAATAAACAACATTATAATCATGATTTTTAATAGATATTATGAAATGAAGTTGAAAGCTTTCTTTAATTAATATTTAGAACAATGAGAATTGTATAAAAATTATAAACAACAAAACAATTTTGTCTTTATCATATAACTTTTTGGGATATTTCTGATCTTAGTCCTGTTAGTGACGTAAGGAGAAAGGAATTTATTGCTTTCTAAGACTTTACTTGATATCTTTCAGAAATAAACTAAACATAACTGTAATATGAGACATGGGAGAAGAATGAAAAAGAAAGACAACGTTTTCTCTTTGCAATAAAAGAAGAATGATAGAAAGGGAGAATACAAGATTTATCAAGAAGCCAACACATATGGGAACAAAAGGACTTGTTTTTCGTTTGGTTCAGAAAGTAGAGATTGACCATGTAGTCTCGAATAATCTTCTTTTTGTATACTCAAAAAGTGAGTACACTCTAGAATCGGTCAGTGTGTCTGTCTGTCCGGTCGTTTACACGATAACTTTTGAAAGAAAAGTCAGATCGCGATGGAATTTGTTGCGCAGTTTAGTTTCAACAATATCTCGGTCAAGTTCAAAGACGAGAATGATTCGCAGAGCCGTTCCTAAGTTATTGCAAAAACAGTCACTTTTCCCTGTGCCTTCCTATGCGAAAATCGACCCCATCCCGCTTTCGTGAACAACTTTTCCTATCATAGTCAAATAAAACCCCCAACTATTATATATTATTCGATAGGGAATTTCACGAGCTACAAAGTGGTATATAAAACATAAAGAAACAAGAAGGCTGACCCCCCCCCCCCCCCTAATGCAAAGATAATTAAACGGAAATTGATTCTGTTTTTGTCCACGCTCGGATTGATCCACAATTAGAGCTCTATCTTTCGATCACAGAGATGGTACTTCGAGGTTTTCTGGGACGGAGAACTCGAATCTGCGCTCCACTTGTCTCGAAGTGCAATTGGTTGAGCAGGGACCAATAGAAATCAAGTTATAGAAAAAACGACTTTCTCAGAGTAAATCAAGGCGAAGAATTCAAATCTGAGCTGTGTTCGCCCCTAAATCCTATTGATTGAGCAGTAGCCAATAGAATTCAAGTGTTCACAGAAACGATTTGCCAGGATAATTTTGATGTCCACACATTCTAGGATGACTCATCTGTCTAATTCACTTTTTGAAGTACACATAACTCTCGGATTTGTATCCGAGGTTTCCACATTTATTATATGGTATTATAGCATCAAATTTTCAACATCAACATCAAATATGTAACTATGAACTATTGTTCTACATAGCCATGATGAAAAAACTGCTTCCGTAAAATGGCAGACATTTTAAATGAATCTTTGTATACTACAGCGATTAATTTATAATTCAAATAGCATCTATTCCAACAAAAAATTCAAAGTTCACATAAAAAAATAACAATAATGATAGCAACCAAGTTGATCAGCGAAGAGAATATACATTTAAAAGAAAGAAGAAGGAAAAGGACATTATTAGGAGAGAGAGAAATCAAAAAGGAAGAGAAAAACTAATGACAATAGTATATGTCGGGAGTGCATGCTAGAGATCGTTATCTGTTGTGGTATGAAATTAAAAGAAGGTAGATACACATACATGTTCGAAGGATGGTTTCATTCGAGAATATACTGATTTTGAATGGTCTTGACTAATTGTCACAGTAAAATAATTGTACAATTGAACTTTGTAACAAGCATCATGAC
>CAJNOP010000278.1:64183-115178 GCA_905250075.1 Rotaria sp. Silwood1
TCATAGAAGTACGGAATCTTTTTTGTTGATGATTGGAAATGACATAAGAAAGTCCTTTCAAGATGATGGAAGGAATAGGAAGAAACGTTCATCTTATAGACACAACAGCATCAATGAAATTCTTCTTGTGATTTGTAATCATCAGTAACGTCGATGCAAACAGATACTAATACTTAAAAAAAGCACTACAGAATATTCTTCTTTGCTCAATTCTGCACAATCTTGGTTGTTCCAAATATTCTCTTTAAATAATTACAATCGAACTCAACTCATTGGCCTGTGTTTTCAATAAAAACGATGGTTGACGAGTACAGATGTGAGCTGAAAGAAGAGAATCATACATACACACCCATACCTACCAACCCGAGTAAAGCATATGCTAAGAATCTTTTTCGATGTATAGAAATGAAATTAAATGGAATTCTATGAAGCATTGTATACCCAGCTTCATATAGTGTTCTTGTTTTTTGAATCTTTTACTAATGGATAAGCCTGAACCAAGTTTAGTAGTGATGTATACACCTATATATTTAAACAATATGATGTATTCAATTTTTCGATGTTCATACTGAGACTCAGGAAAACTGGAAAAACGATGCTATGAAGAAGTAAAATTTTAATTTTATTCATGTTTACTGATAGTGAAGTATTATTGAAAAATTTTTTAAACTGTTTCATAAGAACGCTAGGTCGATTTTTAATTTAATCAATATTCTCAGAGATGCGTTTTTCGAGTGATTCTCCTAGTACTATCACCAGATCGTCAGCAAACATATGAATTGTGAGACTAAAAAGACAAAGAATGGGAGAAAATGACCATGAATATATCCATTTTAGTAAGGAGGGCGATATGCCAAGTCACTTAAGTTAGTAATTAGTACAGGAGAAACTACAAAATCAAATGCTAATAAAAGTCCACAAAAACTGTTAATACTAGTTCGTTACAAGTAGCAATCGTAAGATGTAAATTCTCAACTAAGGAAAGTATTCTAGTTTGCAGCCGCCTTTCTTGCTTAAACCTGCTCTGCTATTCGACTTCTTTGTTGTTGCTATGATGCCAGTCAAGTATTCTACGGTGTATGATATGCTCAAAATATTTACTTATGGTAGGTAGTATTGGCAGCATTTAAGTCTCCGTTTGTTGTGCATCTATTAAAAAGCAAGCTTATAATAATTGATTATTCTACATGCAGTTCATTGAGAATAAAGCAATCTTACCAGCATTATTAGTCGACATTTTTTGGCAAATTAGTTCTCCATTCGTACGTCACCTCCTCAAATTTAATTTGGTCTAATAACATTTTTGAGAGTGCTCCTTATAATAATCTACTAATATATTAACGATTCTTTCTGCGCCTATTACTTTATTGTTTTGAGTACTTAGTCATTTGAAGAGAGATACGAACGGGTGAACTGCATATTTTACGTCTTTCGAAACACTATTTCCCTCTCAAAACCATGCAGTCTTTATGTTCCTTCGCGACTGTATGTATGTTGGGTCGTTGTAAATGAAAAATCTCCTTTGATAGTATGAATCTTTGTAAGTGACACGGTGAAAATGAATAGCTATTCATCGTACTATCTATATCCAAATTGCTCATAATTAGTTTTAATTTAATCATACTAAAGTGCATCGAACTAAAGGGACTTCATTCTGATATCGAATTCTAATCTTACAAAAAGTAAAACAGCTTTTTCAAACTTATTGTCCGTAACTGAAAACTACGAGTAAATGAAATGGTACTGAATGTCTCAATTTAGTTCTTTCAAAATCTATAACTTATATTATTCCATTTTGCAAAATGTTCTACTCATCAGCAACAGTTGCAATATAAATTATATATTTTTCGAATGAAAATGTGTTATATCGAATCAGTTGAATAGTCACAATCAATGAATTAAACTTCTGGTAAGTACAAGAAAAAGAAATGAGCTACATAGCTTTCATTGGCCATTCCTCGTTTTGATGCCATGACATTAATCATTGATTTTTTTCAATACTATTTTTCATGAAAATTTTGAAGTGTATTCCGACAAAAAATGATTTTTCTATTGTTAGCCTCAAAATTTACCCGAAAATATCCAAAATATGTCACATAAACCTCATTGAACATTGTTTCACTCCCAAGTATGTGCGTGAGCAAACGGATAAGCTGAAGAAGGACACGTACCGGTGCTCAATTCCACACGAATCTACCAACATCAAAGACTCACCTGCGCCTTACCACCCCATATTTGAATTATAATTAAGTAGACTTTATTATATCGTGCAAAAGTTTCGGTAATATTATCTGTTCCATTTTAGCTTCTTTTTGTTACGCCTCGGTGCTTTATCATCCACTAAAATATCTTGATAAATAATACATCAAGTCGTGTTTTAGATTTCTATTGTGCATAGTTATTTTAATAACGATGACATCGAAGTATGAAAGTTTAAAACACGATGACATCTAGTAACAACAATTATTGTTCATAGACAGATGCATTTTTTCGTTTTGTATAAATGATATTTCGTAATTTATGTCCATTCATTGTACTGAAACAATTCTTGTTTACAGGTTTGCTCCTTACTGAAAAATCAAATTCTTCTTAAAAACATTACACCACTTCAACATAGTCATCTAAATTTCTTTCTTAGTATTAAATATGTACAGATAATTAAAATCTGATTTAAAAAAAAGCATTACTTATCTTATATGATCAATACCGCATAAAAAATATACGAAAATAATAACAAAAATCAACATGAAGACCTCGACTATAAAAATTTTTGATTGATTTACATTTACACTTAAATCAGCAGCAATGTAATGTGGAGTTGGACTCTAAAACACAAATTTCATTATTTTAATCACATTACATCTTTCACAAATGGGAGAAATATAACTGGATGTGGGTGTGAGTAAGTAATAATAATATCTATTTCCATCCACATCCGCACCCTAACTGCATTATTGTAATGATCTTATTCATGAAATAGTCCATGATGAAAAAAAAATGATTATTGTCGAGTATACAGCAACAATAATAAATGAAATCGGGCGCGCTCAACCTTTTAAATGTAGAAATAAATAATATATTGTTGTTCTTGTCATCGATTATTAGTGAAAATAACTATAGTTGGCAAGAAATTTTTCAGTTTATAGATGATATGTTAGAATAACAAGGTTGAAGGATATACGTGAGTTCCACATTTCAGCTCCAAAGAAGCTGCGTTAACAAGCTTCTTTTCCTTTCTTTACACTTTACATTCACTTAAAGGAATGTTTATACAAAAACAAGATGGTAGGTGGATTTTTCCTTGATGATGTCATCTAATGAGTTAGGAATGATATAGTTTTTTTCGTTTTCATACTTTTAAGAATCATACAGAAATGCAGAGGACTTGATCTAATGAAATTTTTAATAGGAAAAATTGAGGAAATGTAAGAGCTAACTATAATTGGACAACAACCAATATTCAAAGAATACTCCATAAAATTTTTCAATTTAAAAAGAGAATATTTTCATTTTGTGGAAGGTTTTTAGTTTTTCATACATTTAAAATATTTGAACTTTTTCTATGCCGATCTTCTAGATCTGGAATTTATGGGTGTGGGTGTAGGTGTAGGTGTGGTGTGGTGTGGAGTAAGGGTGAATGTGGATATGGTTAGGAGCTTAAACAACATTTTCTATCACTCCTACACCCACATCCACACCCAATATATTTGTCTTAGTCAATGACATTGAAATGCATCAATTGTTATGTCCGTTTTATCATATGAAATACCACTGTTGTCATATTTTTCATACGAAATTCGCAAAAGTCATGGCTTTTTTTACTTTTAACTCGATGGCAAGGATATAATTTGTTTATTTATGTTTTGTTTTTCTTTGACAAACAAAGACGAAAACATGTATATGAATTTATGGATTTCTATTTTATGACATCTTACTCTTATTCATATTTTTTTACTTTACTTAAAATGCACGGTGAGCATTTCAAAGTGACAGATGAAATGGGTAGGTATGGGGTATAAGTGCAGCTGAAGAGGTGACCAATACATGCATACACACTCAAAATCAAAAGTCATACAATATCACTAATTTGTATAAACCGTTGATGTGGGTTCGTAATCACCTCTTTAGATATTGTGAGAAATACAAATTCAATATCTGCGCTGAAAAATGGTTAAAAAAAAACATTTTATGCACACGTATTGAGACTGTTGAGAAGACAAGTAAAATGATTCGGTTGGATAATGGATTTATTTCAAGCGATAGAATCAGTATAAAGAAAATAATTAAGCTGTATCATAAATACTCATTCTACCTTTGATAACAAGAAACTTAATAAGTCATTTATATATCACTTGTCTTGCTGCATTGATTCGCTCCTCACAAGTTCACAATGTGAGAACATCAATCATTGTTACTGTATGTCACTGAAACGTGTTTATTGATGTCTTTATTGGGGGGAAACATGTTTTTTTTTCGTCTCTATATGGAGAACGAACATTGAATGGTATATACTGCAAAGCTCTTAGAAAATCATGAGATTGGTGACTTGATGCTAGAACAACTGTCTCTCAATACACATAGAGCTCAATGGAACAAAAAGAATTTCACGAATTCGTTGCATCCGTAGATCTAAACGATTTGTTCCTCATCTTGGTAATATATTTGGCTTAGCGACTTGATGGATGTCATCATATGAAATGGAAGACTATATTGAAGCTGGATATACATGACTTTGAATGTTTCGCATTGTTCCTAGAGTCTTTCTAGTGTGGTATTAATGTAATCTCTTCGTCTTTTTCTTTTCGTTTTTTTGCTCTCTTTACTGCTGATTTTTGTTCTTCTCCCTTCTTGTATCTTACGTCAGGCTTCTTTCTTTTCTTTTTCTGTCCTCCTTGTCGTTCTTTTTTCTTTCTTTTTTTTTCGTATATCGTATCTTTCACGTCTCTTTAGGACCGAAATATTCAGAGTGCTTTAAAAGGCAATACATATACGTATATGTATATATATAGATATATATATCTATGTGTAATAAATTATTCACATGTTGAATATTTCGTATTCTATTGTCACACGATTCTCGTTACGCACAATAAATTTTAATTGTGACTCGATAATCATTTAGCAACAAACTTACGCTAAATAAACACGAAAAATTTTAATATGTTTTGTCATTTGTGCAAAATGATTATTTTTTGGATAAGGGGAAATTTTTGTCCCATTTTGGCCTTTGTTTTCGATGGTGCTACTCATTTTATTATTACGTAGTAGTTGAAAGTGACGGCTCTAATTGCGAATGCATGACATCACTCTCTGTCAACATCAACTGTCCAATCAGAACAAACATTAATCCAATGGTGCACGTTTAAATGATTGTTTTTATACGATACCAAAAAAAATACCATATACCTACGCGTTATTTCAGTTTAGTTTCGTTTTCTTCTCATCGTTCGTGCATGACATCGATAATATCTTAAGTAATCATTTTTCTCCTGTCGATAACGTTGAAAAGTGTGTCTGTTTTTTTTCACCACTGGACAAACTTTGAATATAAAATATTTTTTCTACTCTCATTGATTTTTTATTAACGTGAAACAATTGGATTAGAATCATGAACGATAGTACTAATACTACAATGTCGACCAATGGTGGCAATAGTCCTTTTGATTCAGGTGACAATTCTTGGATGTTAACATCAACAGTATTAGTACTATTAATGACACCTGCACTGGCCTTTTTCTATGGTGGTATGGTTGATCGAAAGAATATTTTAAATCAACTATTTTTATCATTTATTTGTATGGGCATTGTAACTGTACAATGGGTTCTCATTGGTTTTTCATTTGCATTTGGTCCACCTGTAAGCGAAGGTTTTGGTTCATTCGGTTGGTCAGTATTACGTTTTGGTGAAGTAGAAAATATAAACTATAGTCCTACATATTCTCTATTGACATTTTGTATGTTTCAATGTACATTCGCAATTATTACACCAGCTCTCATTTCTGGTATGTAAAATAGTTCAATGATAATAAATCATTATTGTTAATTCACCTCAGGTTCTATTGTTGGTCGAATGAAAATGATTCCGTACATGATATTCATATTTATTTGGGCCACAGTCTGCTATGATCCAATGGCACATTGGGTTTGGGGTAGCAATGGATGGTTGAAAACTTTGGGAACACTCGATTTTGCTGGTGGAACTGTTGTTCATATTCTTTCGGGCGTCTCCGGTATTACAGCCTCGATCATTTTAGGAAAACGACACGATTATGATCCATACAGTACTTCTGCTCATAATCTTCCATTTACAATTTTGGGAACATGCCTTTTGTGGGTGGGTTGGAACGGATTCAATGGGGGTTCTGCTGGTTCTGCCAGGTACACTATAAAGAATACAAATAACAAATTAGAACAAAAACATTTTTCTTTTTTAGTGATTTGGCAGCTATAGCTGTAGTCAATACAAATACAGCCGCTGCTTCAGCATTGGTAACATGGGTAGTGATCGATGCTGTACGTGGTCACATTTCAATATCAGGCGCTTGTACGGGTTCTATTGTTGGTCTTGTAGCTATTACACCAGCTTGTGGTTATGTTCAACCTGGCTGGGCATTACTCATTGGCATTATTGGATCGATCATTGTCTATTGTATGTTGTTGCTCAAGCGATATATGCGATTCGATGATACACTAGATGTGGCTATTGTTCATGGTTGCGGTAAATTGTTTGTATCATGTTGTCTATTGTAAAATAAGTAAAATTATCTCCATAGGTGGTATATCTGGTGCTTTTATGACTGGCCTATTCGCTCAACAATGGGTTAACCCAAGTGGTGGTGCTAATGGTGCATTTTATGGACATCCTATTCAACTTTGGTATCAAATTGCAGGCATTCTTACTGCCATTGGTAAATGTGAAATTGAGCTGTATTATTCAAGTATCGTTGTGTATCGTTTTTAGGTTTCGCTGCTGCATGTACAGCCGGAATTCTGCTTCCATTACACTTTACCATCGGTATTAGATTAGCGCGTGAGGATGAACTTACAGGACTCGATCTAGCAGGTATGATCGGTTTAATATTTTTTTTTTCCAAGAAAATGTAATATATATATGTATAATTACAGCTCATGGTGAGAATTGGGAAGCGGCTGCAACGCGTGCTGCTGCCGATCTTGTCCAAGAAATGCGACAACAACAAGAACAAAGTGGAAACGGAATCGATTATGCACACGACAATGGAACTTTTGAACTGTCATATAAACCTTCCGATTCCAGTGTCAAACCGATCACAATAAAATATGCTGCTCTAGGTTCATTACCATGTATAATGCCTACTTTGAATTTTAAAGAGAATCGTAATCAACAAGAAACTGCTATTCAGGCAGGAAGAGACCGTAACGGTTCAACAGTGACAGATAATGAATTTCAAACAATGCAGTTTTGATGAACGCCAAGTGTGATACGAACTTTATGTTTTTTATTTTTATTTTTATTTTTATCAGACAATTAATAACTTATGCATTCGACCTATTATTTATTTTAAAGATATTTATTTGTATTATATACATCTATATACAAAAAAAATAAGAAAAAAATTGATTCATTTCGCACTTGTTAACTCAAAAGACAATGGAAGATAATACGAAGCGAAAGCAAAAAAAGAAAACAAAGTACAGGTAAATATTATTCATTCAAACACATTGTATAGAATAACAAAAATTTACTAGCAATCTATTATCTGTGAAGTAATGCGTTTATACTGTAATCTAGATGTTATTGTCATTTTTTTACTATATAATCAAACAATGTTTTGTATATATGTTTAACACTGTTTAGTCAATGTCATCGACTTCTAATTTAATTGATTTTTTTTCTTATTGGAACGAAAAGAGTGATTTCTGAAGTATAAATTTAGTACCATTTCAGGATAAATATAGAAAAGAAAAATCAAACGTCTCTAAAATAAGATTTCTAGAGGTTTGCAAAAGATTATATTTCTCATATATTGCTCGCTACATTGTTCAAATTTGAAGGCATCAAAAACTATTGAAACTGGTTTTTTTTGTAACAGTTTTAAATCAATTTTTGATTCTGGAATCAATATATTTGATCGATGCAATTTTTCAAAGAACTATCCGTTTAAAAGAATATGAGCTATTATCTTCAGAAACTGAACGAAAACAAGTATTCTGTTATCATTGAACAATTGATTACTACTTAACTTCAAATACATTATTGAAAAGAGTATTCTTTGTGTTACAAGAATCGTTATTTGATGATTCATCTGCTCGAGTAGAATAGATTTTGCACAAATTTTGTAACTCAGACATTACTCTTTGTAATAAGAATAAATATAATGGAATTAGAAGTGGATTAACAACGTTTGGCATTTTGCTTAGCGTATTATTTCGAAAAATGGAACTTGGTAGTTATTGGAATCGATTGAAACATGACTAATCAAAAAAAAATCAAGAGCAACGAGGTGGCTTTCGGAATCTTGCAAAAAGAGCAAATAGAATGGCAAGATCATCCGGTCGATTGCACATAATTCACAGAAAATTCTTTGGTGCGTTCAAATGGTATCTTTTGTTAAACGTAAAGCTCGTTTGTGCAATTACAAAAGGTTTGTGTTAACAAACTTGATTAACTCTGTTTATGAAGTTTAAAATATTGTTTCTTTTCTTAGCAATCCTCCAAAGAAGTATTCATCAAAATAAAGTAATCGAAAGCAAATATACTGAGTAAATTTGAGTGATGACAGTTTTCAACTTCGTCGGATGCTGCGTATGTAAGATGAGTCTCTTGTTTTTCAAATGACTGCTTCGTTATTTTTGCATCATGTAAACATTTTGTACGTCACTTCTGTATATTTTTGTCTTCTTGTTTTTCTTTTTGAATTTTGAAATTTTTCAACTATACACTCGATTGAAATTGGTAAGAACAGTAAAACATTCAAAATAAAAGGGCCACGACTATGAATGATAATAAAAAAAACCATATTTGTACAAAGATAATTCAGTTCATAGGGAGTATATACAGCTATATTTCTGTATGATGTGTAGTAGTTGGTATCGTCCAAAAATAAACAGTACCTAACAAACATAAATTTCATTAGGTACCTATGGTGCAGATCTGATTATAGATATATACCAATGTATGATTTTTCTAAAACTGATTTTGATGTTGATTTTATTCCGAAATAGATGAAACTTATAGGGTCATGAACATTAGACAACATTGTTTTTCGAATTGGATTGATATTATAGAAGATCGAATAGATTAATCTTATTTCTCCAATAAAAAAGAATAAAAGAAAATGACAAAAAAGCTGTTTCCTTGTATTTGTTTGAACTTAGACCTCAAAAACTTGTTTATATTATCAATAAAATATTTGTAAAAAATGATTTATTTGCGAAGTAATGTACAGAAGAACAATCAATCTTTCAAGATAGTTCAAAATGGATATAAAAATCGAAATTCAGAGTACGTGTGATGTAATGACAGAAGCTGTCGTTATTGTTTATTTTCTTTATTTTCTTAGATCAACCACCCTTCAATGGAAACGAATATATATTATATGTGTATGTTGAGGACAAATTTGGAATTCAGTCATATTTCGAATTTGTCCGGGCGAAATTGGAATTCTAATTTTGCTCGATCAAAATTAGGATTCCAAAATGGACCAAGATTTCCTCGCGCAGAATTAGAATTCGACTAGAATACAATTTATACAATCGAAATAAATAAAATCTAATTTGAATAGTTATTTTTATACAGCAATGTTTTTTTATTTTCTATAACATTTTAGAAGGCAAAGGACTCGCGTCTATTCACTCATCTTTGTACAACCGTCTCGCTTGGAATGACATTTTCTCGAACAAAAACTTCCACTTTTTTACATAAATATTGTTTTTTAGCGTACTTGCATTTATAGTCAAATGTGCAATCAATCGTTGAATTCAACTCAGACATTTGTTTTTGTTAGATTGTAACGCGTACATTGAGGATGCGGATATGGTTTGTATCTCTATGCATAGTTCTATTCCATCAACTCATGCCTAAGTGAATCCATGTCTCGATAAGAACTACTTATTTATTCATTTAAACAAAAATCTTACCGTATTCTTCGTGATAACAAACGAATTCATTTACTTGATGATAATATTCACTTATTTTCATGCATTTATATTCAACTATTTCGACATGACATTATATTTTAACAAACTTTTTTTATAAATCATCAAAGTATTTTCTTTACAAATAAATGTCGAACATTGTCATAGTACCAGTATCTCTCAAAGCAAACAATTTTTATCTAATGAAAATATCGTTCGATGAATTTTTAAAATCTTATTTGTTAAACTATGAATCTGAACACTTTGAAACATCTTCATTAGAAATACTACAGAGACTGTTTGGTAACATAATTTCGATCATATCATTCGCAAAAGATATTCTTGTAAAGATGATCAAACTATGTTACTGTAATATTAGTGTTGAAATTTTTCTAATATATATATGCTATTTGATTGATCAATAAGAAAAAAAACGCTTTCTACTTCATTCTCAACTTTAGTAAAGTATTAATATGAATTCAAATGAATACCCATGTAAATATTTTTTGCCTCAAAACGCGTCTGAAACGCGTTTCATTTGCGTGCGAAACGCTAAGAGTGAACGCGTTTGAACGCGTCCCCAGTGAAACAAACGAAGCGTTTAAACGCGATTTATTTTAGAAACTCGTGTGAATGCGCTTCTAGCTTGACTTGCGTTCAAACGCATTTTTAGCGAAAACGCGTCCCAGATGAAACATTTAATGCGTCTGGACGCGTTTCATAAAAAAACTAAAAATTTTGAAAAAAAATATGATAATCCATTTCAGATTCGAACTGAGTTGCCACCATCAATATTTTTTGATGGTCTTAGCCTTCCCTGGCAAATGGATTAGATTTTACCTTAAGCGACGACGATCAGATTTGAACAGATGAACCAGTGATTAGAAGTCGTTCATACATACCGCTGAGTTATACTAACTCGAAATCTTGTCTTATTCAAAATAAAATATATTTGAAAACGAATTTCATCGGTTAAATACTTTATTTTAACAAGATGTATTTTTTTCGAATTCAAGAGTCTTAACACGTAAGATGACTTTTCAGTTATTTTTTTAAATAAGTTTTTTATTTTTTTAATAAAATAACTTTTTTTTTTTTATCATCTACTACACATAAAAAATATTACGATCTTTTTTATTGCACTGGTAATATGATAAATAATTTTATCGAAAAATTTAATGAATAGATAATTATTGACAAGCAATTTAGTAGAAATATATGATGAAAAGTTACTAATAATATTATTTAAATAGTAGTATTTAACAATATTCTGAAAGGGCATTGCATAGCTGGAAACTATTACAATATTATCTAACTATTTTTCTTACAAACTTTAGAGAAATATGGACTGTTCACCCTATGTTTAATTGAATTTTGTCTATTTTAACGTCATCTCGACATTCTTTATTAGAAGTCTAATGAAGTTTAGATGAATAAAATACATGTAAGCTGATTATTTTGATTATGCAGTTAACTCTTCTAGAGCAGCAATTTTTGGGTAAAATCGCGTCCGATACACAAAAAATAAACACTTTCAAAGGCACTCGAAAATATGATTGCGTCCTAACGCGAGCGAAAAACATATTTAAGACACGTTTGAACGCAGTTCGTAAACAAAATTTTTTTAAACTCATTAAATTTTTTTCAGAAACGTGTCGAAACGCGGTTCATTTTTTCTGATTGCGTTTAAACGCCTTGTATAGAAAACCTGCGTCCAGACGCGTTTCAAAATTTTTTCTAACTGCGTCTCAACGCTTCTCATATTACACCACGTTTGAACGCGTTCAGTCAAACTCTTATTAAACACGTACAAACGCAATTTCAATATGAAACGCGTTGAGACGCGGTTCATAGTTTTTTTACAATTGCGTTTCAACACGTTGCATACAAAAACTGCGTTCAGACGCGTTTCAAAAGTTTTCTAACTGCGTCTCAACGCGCTTCATATTAAAAATGCATTTGAATGCGTTGTGAACCCGTTTTTAACTGCGTCTAGACGCGTTTTGTTGTGAAACCGCGTTTCAACGCACCGATCTTGCGTTTCGTGATTACATGGGTAGCACACGAAAAAGTAAGACATTAAGAAGAAAAAAAAGAGCAAAATAACTAACATAAATGGAGTATAACAAGATAAACGAGATAACTGTTCAGATATCACAAAACTCATAAAAAAAGATGCAATAGGATAACACATACTCTCATTTATTAAACAGAAATCAATATTTGCCAATTAATATGCAACAAAAAATGCATCTAGAAAAAGATTAATGGAGTGTGACAGTGCAAGCGTGCTGGATCTGTGATGGTAAGTACCTTTTCACTATCAAACAGCCATATGCAATTTTTCTTTGCCAAAGTGAAATGAGAGTGAGGATCTGGACGTGACTGCACGTGTTGCTGTGGCCATGTGTGCGGATGACTATGAGTCTTGTTTTTTAACCAATATCGGCACCAACACGGACACCGATCCACACTCTAAACTTGCGATATCATCTACTAAAGCAGAATTGACTTTGAGAACTGATATTTCTGTCAATTCAATGTGATTGATTGTAATCAAATCGATAAATATCGTATGTGGATACTTGCCTGCATGTTTTTCTCGTTCTATTTATATGAATAGAAGTGCGATCTAGGATTAGTCATGGAAGCAATTCAAGTCCAATTATGTTGAATATTGGCCTTGTCGAAAATTTTGATTTATCCGTCGAAAAATAGTAAGTTCCTTCCAAAAAAATTCTTATCTCATTGAGATGTTTCATTTGATATGAGATGATAAGGGTTTCGGTGAAAAAAATCGTATGGCCCGATTTATGACCTTATATTACTTCTCCTCTCCGCATCCTTTATTGAAAAACCATCAAATGAAAAATTAATGGTACAAATAACAAACTTTTATGTTCTATTCGGTTTATGTGAGATGCTGAAAAAATCGGTCCTGTCGGAGTATCATTATGAATTAAATTATATTCCATTAGTAGTTGAATAACGTTCTTATATACACTTTTTCCATTGCATAAATCGTGATTACAAACATATTCGACTGAACTTTGTCGCATATTTACTTTACCGTTGAGATAATACGATGTTTCTTCTAGGATTCCCAATTGTTTTCGAAATTGATCATCACTGTTCGACGAACATCCTTGATGTGTTTTATTTGTATAAACATTATCAATATTTAAACTACATGATTTAATATTTCCATCACATGTAATAATTAAACCATCTGTTGATAAACAACGGAAAATACTTGCACCTGAATTAAAAATATTTAAAAGGAAATGCACGATTGAATGGAAAGAGTTTTCTATTATTTTTCGAATATATATAGAACGCAACAGCTTTTAAATTGAATAAGTATGTGTAAAAGGCTAAGATGTAACAAGCGATTAACACGACCACAACCTTTGATGTTAGGACGAATATATTCAAACAGCGAAATCAACGTTTTACTTCAAAGAACAACAGCAGGTTAAGAACTATTGCAACAGTCGATAAAGGAAATTAGTTATGTGAAAAATTTGTTTATAAAAGGTCAGAAATGTCTTTTAATATTCGCCACGTTTTTTGTTTAGTTTTTCTAAGTTCAATAGATTTTGTGTTACATACTAATTGGTGATCGGAAAGTTTTTTGAGAAAATATTTGCATCCTTTTTGCTCGTTAGGAAGCGTTTTAGAACGCTTAAAAACTATTGGTTAGAACCAGAATTTTGTTCTCTTTCCAAATATGCTCTCTGAAATCTTGTCTTACGTTTTTCTCTCGAGTACTGAGAAGAGCTTTGGAAGGCTTGAAAAAATGTTTGGATGAAAAATACTTTGATATAGTTTGGTATTTTCATTATTGGGATATAAAACTAAAAATTGAAACCTTTATTAATTTTATCGACGTGCAGAATGCAATATATTCTGCAAAACGTACGATTTCAGTCTTCTTTTCCTTCCGATAAAACACGTCAAACTTCGTTCTGCAAATTGCTGCCATTTCGAAAAAAATCGACTTTTTGATTAAGCGAAGTTTTCAAGCAGTAAGTGAGCCTTGACGAAATGGCTATAGTTTCACTTAAATAAAATCTAGAGCTAAGTTCTATATCACATATTGTAAAGAACTGACCGCTCTATCAAACTATTCAGTGCAACTATTTTCAGCGTCTTCATAAAGAAACAGCGACTAACAAAAAGATACTTGTTTGCTGTCCCAGCATTTTTTTTTGTGAAGCTTTTTAAAGCCTTCCTCACTACCTGTGTGAACGAAATTCTGGTTTTAATCGATAGTTTTTAATCGTTCTGAAATCCTTGCAAGTGAGTGAAAAAAACTTTTTGATCACTCATCAATCACCATAAGCCATCATATGATCTGCATTTTTACGTATGCATATTTTCAAAGGAAGGGAAACGATTTCTTTAGGAAAACGTCTCAATATAATTTTGTAGGAAAATGTCAGGTATGACCAGAATTACTTTGCTTTTCGTTTTCCAAAACACAAAACTATTAAAACTCTTTCTGGCTGAATAGAAACAAAAAATCTTATTTTTATGATCATCGAAATTTGTACAAACATCATCCACTTTGTTTCTTATTTTTTCCATTTAGTAAAAAGTTTAAGAAACGTTTAGGAGAACTCATAAACCTATTGCCAACGGTTCAGAAAAATGAAACTATAGAAAACGAATTTTCAACAATAATTGCGTTCTCCTATTAATTCTTATTCGCACCTGAATCTGCTGTGAACAAAGCAGAGGACAATTTCTGTTGAAATTGATTAAAATTCGTTGTTAATTTACGCATTTGCAACACTTTCGTTTTGGCATATTCAAAGTCACATAAGTCACCATGATAACATTTATGTTTTGTTACCGTCCATTGAATATTATATGTTTCATGCCACATTTCTGTCTCTTGTGATATATAGTAGTTGTCTAATGTGACACTACTACCGTTTATACTTTGTTCACCAAATGTAATTTGGATTAATTTTGATACATAATCAAAACTAATATGTGAATAACATTCAACATTTTGATATGTTTTGTTACACGTAGATGGCAGTGTATCGAGCGTTTCATTGAATGTTAGATACATTGTACAATACTGGACACATTGATATTGAACAGTTATAGGAAGTAGTATTAGGAAGCAAATGTAAACGAGTGTAATACTAGCCATTTGTTGCTAAAGTGGAAGAACAACTTTTTCTAACTTCTTTCTATATCTTATTTAACTGTGTCGTGGTGCAATTTTTTTTCGTTACTATTCTTATCTTAGTTAGACAAAGGCGTTGATAACAGGAGAGCATTAATTGTAAAAAAAAATATGTTATGAGATGAAGCATTCCTTATCTTAATTCTTTCTTGATTTTATTTACAATACGGATATATTGCAATAACCAAAAGAAAGTTTTCTTCATTTATGATATAAGAGACGAAGAATATATTGCTTCAAATATATTTTACTTTCTTATTAAGATACTCTATTCCATGGTATAATAATAAAGTGTTTTGAAATAGTAGATTTTCATATTATTGAGCAGTTCTAGATTCAAACTCGGTCTGGTCAAGAATATAGATCAGGAACAAGAAAGATCAATAGATTGACAATATCTCTTCAGTGAAAAATCGTTCTATTCGATCAACAAAAGACATCATCAAAATTTGAAATTGCTCATCTACGGTATAAACCATAGCGTTGAATGGTAGACATGAGTTCGAAATGAAGCCAAGAATGCTGTTGATCAACTTGAGTTCGATGCTATGATTATGATTTTTCTTCGGAAGATGAATTTCGGCTGGGCATATTGACTCTCGTTTGCATTGATTTCTGTTACCTAAAATCGGAATTTATAATTTCTGAATGACTAAGAAAAATATCATCGATACAAAATACCGACGCTGAACGAATCTAACTGATCGAGACTAGCAGTAACATATTGTATGTATTACTCAGAGTGTGGTGGGTATGAATGTAAGTAAGTTCTTAACCGCGCCCATGCCTACACACATCCACACCTACACCCTGATTAAATTCGATAACGTTTCGAATACACATCATTATAGGGTTTGTTCCAATAAATTGATTTAATTATTGGATTTTGACATAAATCAAGTCGATTATGTGTATCTTTTAAGTTTCATAAAGCTAATTTAAAATTATGTTGACGTTAGTGTACAATATGCCATATCAAGTGATACTTGAGCTTATATAATCAATAAATATTTCATTGAATTTTATTGTTTCTAAAAAATTTGTGGGTGCCCTTACTGCTTCGCCAACCAATTCATCGTGAATTTAAAACTAAAAGAAAAATAAAGTAGCAAGAGATTTTTATCTTTCTTTCTCTGATATTAGGTCTTTGACTTACATATAGAAGTAAAGCTCCATCAGTAACAATATATGTCCATGTTTGAAAAGAACTACAAAAAACATCTGGTAATTAGCATTGTTACAGTAAATCATTATATATATGTTATTGAGATAAATTACGGATTATGGTATCATTTTTACTATTTGTCAAGTGAGAATTTTCTAATGTTTTAAGTAAAAATAGATTATGTTGAATCAAAATCAAATATTGATTAAGTTTATCATATAGTTCAATTAATTGTATCGTAATTTAACGACCATATTCATTTGATTAATTTAATTTTGACTAATGAAGTGAAAATTATTCTTTTGCATATTGAATATTATACTCTGAATTTAAGAAAAAAAACCAAGAACATGCTGGTCGGGTGTGCCAGTTCCAATAACACTCACATCAACACCCAGAGTTTTTAGTACCTATGAACAGTTTTTAAATCAGTCGAAGCTCTGAAAAAATAAATTTCGTGATGGATAAATGGTCAAAATAGTGCATATATGAATCGTTATGCGTTTTGATAGCCACTTGACCATTATTCACTTTCAAAACTACATTTTGATAGTCAGATTGGTACATTTCCGAACGAAAATGCATTTTATTGACCTTTTTTTCTTTTTTCACTTGATTGGGGAGTATTCAATCATTCAGATATTGACTTATTAATGCGTATGTGTATTTTCGAGGTACCAACAGCAAGAGCAATGAGGTATGTTTTTGTGGGGATGGGGTGTGGGTGCGGAGTGTGGGTGTGGGAATGGATCTGGATGTGGCTGTGGGTGTGCCTGTAGAAACGAACAAACACCCATCGACACCCACACTCTTACCGTTGATGGAAAATTAGTTCATTCAAAACAAGTAATTATACATTTTCGAATAAAAATTAATTAGTTGATTAATTTATAGAATGGTGATGAATTTCCGGATACGAAAGATAAGATGGATAAGATCGTGAAAGCGATCCAAGCAGCGAGATAATTGAATCAAACTAATTTTTCACATAAATATAAGATAAGCAATATTGGTATGTCAAAACTTGGGGTCCACGAAAATTGGTCGAACGAAAAATAGTCGAACGACAATTGGCCGAAGAAAATTGCTCGACACGAAAAATAGTCGAAAAATTCTTAATTAAAAAGAAGAAAAAACAATCTCTCAATAAGAGTGGCAACATTGTAAACAATAAATTAATATTAGTATATAATCGGTCGCTGGTACTTTTAATATATTCATTGTAACACTCTGTGCAAGTAAAGTGGACTCCAACCTCTTTCAAGAACTGTTGGTTTGAAGCAGAAGAAAACATGAAAATAAAAAAACAGTGCGGGTGTCGGAAGGGATCCCCTTGCACCCATCACTCACTACAATTTACACCAGCTCTGGCACTACACCTGTAGTCGCACCAACGCTGATAATGACACCATACTCTCTAAAAAAATTTTTCGCAATTCCACAGCTCCATCAGAATTAATTTCGATAAAGTTTTATGAAAATACATGAATGTAATAATTTTTATTTTAAAAAGGAATTCTAATTCATATGCTGCATGTGCTAGAAAAAAATCCGTTGTATTGACGGACGTTTTACGAATGGTGTTTTCCATTTTCTTCTTGTAACGCTTTCTCTGATTAGCGACTAATTTTCGTATCGACCAATTTTCTTCGGCCAATTTTCGTTCGACTGTTATTCGTTCGACCAATATTCGCTTTCCTCAAAACTTGAAAACAAAATTAAAAAGATCGTACATTATTTTTGCCATTGTTTGTTTTAGAATGTCATCTTGAGATGCTTGATTGAAACTGTCGACTACCAAAAATGATGTGTTGTGTGAATAAATTTTCAAAATTTTCAACACTGATTCGGTCAATAATTATTATAGTTACATTTCAATCATCTATGTAATTTTACATTCACATTTGGCACTCGATTTTGCTTTCCTTGTTTCAATTTTTCATATATTTTATATAAGCCCAAGAAAATAAAAGATTGCTATGATTAGATAATCAACTATCAAAATTGTACTAAATCTTTGCTTTAAGAGTCTTTCTCTCAGAACCTAGAGATTCGTCAAAAAATTCTTTTTGAAATAAACATATGAATATTTTGTCTGATCTGTCTACTGTATGAATTCATAAAAATAGTTTTGATTCTTGAAGATTTTTGGTGTTTATATGAATGATCTTTGAAACAATAAGAGCAAATAGTCATTTTTAGAGAAATCAGTGAAATTTACTTTTTTCAGTCAAATTTCGCGCATCTTAGCAACACACGTTGAGGTTACCAATGACTTTATGGTGTAGATGTAGATTTTCTTTTCAGGGTGAGGGTGTAGGTGTGGAGGTGGACAGGCGCGTGTGGGTGTTGAGTAGGACAAGATCCGACCAGACACTCACACCCTTAACTGTATCGGAAAAACGAAGACTGATTTGCTTTGCCACTCTTCAGTTAATTGCATCAGTATTGTAAATGTTGTTTTTAATAAAGAAACGGCAAACACTGGTTTACTTTAGAGTGGCTTACTACACTCACACCCAACTCGAAACACCTTAGCGATGTCTGCGATCCATACGAATCGACAAAAGTGAGTCAACTCAATAAATAATTGATTGAGAAAATATTCGACTAGATCGAAGCACAGATTTGACTTTTTTTTGAAGAAGACAAGTTTCTATCAACATGTTAAATCAAGTATTTGGATAACAAACTAATTGAATTGATTTCTTTATCTTGTAAATCAAATAATCAAATATTCGTACAAAAATCAAAGAATAGAGTCTGTCTCGAAATTTAGCAGAATTACTTTATCAACGCTTCTAGCTTATAACAATGATGATGATGAATATTGCCGCATCAATAACCAAAGCAATAAAAATGTAATTATTGAGTAGCGAGGAAATTTTCGACTCGTGACATTGATTGAATGATGAAAAATATACCAATTGATCACCCATACCAGCCAAATAAAAAACCCAATCACAAATAACACCAATGGCATAGAACTGGCACTTTCTGCTCTAGCCTGTGTACGTTCTTCGTCTCGACAAATTTATTTGGCTATGGATTTTTGAACGGACTTCTTGGCCTGTCACTTTTGCTCTCGTTGTAGTTGTAAGCCATATACTGCGCCTTGGTCAGTGTATGATATGGTCTAATTTCGACACGATGTACGGCTTCGGCTATATTCTTTATTTAATGTGGAAAAGTATTCTCGTCACAACAACTATGCTTCCATATTATAAGTCATATTTTTCGGACAACTATTAATTATATCACATATTTATCGTTTGAATATAATCACAGTTTCATAGTGTATAACTATACAAAATGTCTATTTAACACATCTAGGCAAACATAAAGTGTAGCTTTAAATTTAGTTATTCTTCGTAAAGGGGATTCAGGTTCTGTCACACTGGTAAAGAACAGTGAACGAAGAAATATGTTACGACCATTCACAGAGAAATACGATCTGCTATAAAGAAATAGTAGTTCTTTTACTCTCTTCGTTCTACTCTGCATATCTATAATTATGATGTTGGAGATATATACCATCGCATGTCAGTTCTCATGAGCTTTATGGCATATTGGTAGTGACGGAAGCAGTATATAGGGCTAGGGGAAGGGGGCGAGGTTTAGCCCGAAAGTTTTTCGAACCACTGAGACTACACCTCTTTTGTTTATCAACGTATTCGCGAATAGAGCCTTTCGATGCGTTTAGAAGTCTAGCATTAAAATTTCTACAAACGAATTGTTGAAAGTTTGATCAGTCGCTTGAAATACACGACAACGCTGTAGAATCTAAGGGTATGAGTGTGACTGTGGCTGTGGGGTGCAGGTTTAAGATGGTGTGAATGTCAAATGTCTCTTCACCGACACACTCACTCGAACACAAACCCACACCCACATCCACATCCAACACTAAGATAATATACGTTTAGTATGCACCAGGTATATGAAGAAAAAGAAAAATATTTAGCTTCATTATACAGCAACATCATTTTTCTGAGATTCATTATGTTTTCTTGAGATCTTTTTCATATCTCATATGTTCGTAAAATATTCAATACTTCTATTTTAATTATTTAGTGGATCTTAAATATTTTAAGATATGCCATCATTTTTAAACCATCATTTAAAAAATACAAATATTGATTCATTTAATATTCGAATGTTCGTTTCTTTGAAAGTATTCTCATTTCATCTGTAATTGTTAAATGATTTGTTTTTGTCTTATATATTAAAACTAATTTAAGTTCAAGAATTCTTTGTCTCTAGTGAATTAATGATCAAAGATAAACAGTAATCCAAGGATATGTTTTCACTTAAAAATCTTTATTATCATGATGTAAGATCAATTATAAGTTGTGATCTGGCTTTAAAAAAAAAGATATTATTACTTGTAACAGGATAATTTGATTTTTTTTTAAATTTTAATATTGGATATTAAAAATGGTGAGACGTTCTTTTCGTTGAATCGTAATACAACAATGTCATCCTGTAGCACTGTTCGATACCCTATTGATCGAGCAAAGAAGAAGAACAAATTTTCTTCGTCAATGATAGGCAAACAAGTGTTTCTTCAGGACATCAGCATTTATTTATCACATTCGTCTCATCAACCTTCAATTTCGCCATTATCAATGACATGTTTTACCTGTTCTCTCTTATTTACATTATAAAATTAACAGCATTTTTTTTTCTTGTGATAAATTCAACAAGATATTGTTTTTGTGATTCAATTATTTTATCAAAACATTTATCTAATGAATATTCATTTTGTCAATTATTGAATTGTTTTTACACCACCTGGATGTGTGCGTTAGAAAACGAAGTTCGATGTATTGTTTTAATATAATTATATACATATAAATCGATGTAGTTGCTTTTTTTATATGATAGCACATGCCTTGAAGTTGGATTTCATATAATATGATTTCAAACAATTAAAAAACAAATGATTATCATGAAATGAAATATCTAAATTCATCGTTTTCGAAATCTTTTTAAAATGTACTACAGAAAATTTACTGTCGAATTCATTTATTTCCGTTATTAGTTCTTAATTTGAATTCAAATCTTTACATATACCACATGCATTGACTATTACTTTTTATTTTTTGATAAACCATTTCTATGAAAATGGAATTCGCCTAAAAAATGGATCATTTTAATTATTGATATTGGATGCAGATGTGTGGTGTAAACGTTCTTTTTTCCTTCTATCTCAACACTTCACATCCATTTATATCTCCATCTACGACTTCCAATTCAGCTATTCTAAGAAAAAAGAAGATTTAGCATGAGAAGACTTGATTCTGCCTTGCGGTATTCGCTATAGTTAAAAGTTAATTCTCAACACTAATATTATGTTAGTTGTCATTTTTCGTCAGTTTTTACAGCTGTTTAGGTTCAAACTACACTGAAACTAGTATCTCAAGAAGTCCTACATTTATAATAAAGGTGTCACGTCCTTATGTTCTTTATTTAAAAGATACTTTCGAAAACTAGAAGAAAATATCTAAAATTTTCAACATGATTGGAAACTATTTCTGACTACTCTGCTGTAGTTTGGGTCTAGATCGCTGTAAAAAAACTAATGGAAAATGACAACTAATAAGCTATCAATTGGAAATTGAATCACGAAAAACTTCCTCAACCCAAATGAATCTTGTAGGGATAGAAGACGTCACCTAACTTCTCCTATCAAATTGGAAAAAATTCAATCTCAATAACTTTGGACGATCGTAAGTCATTCAAATAAAACAGCAAAGCATATTAAATTTTAAAAGGAACAATACTTTGTATTAAGAGACATTTATTTTGAAGAAATTCACTCCGTATTCTATAATAGTACGAGAAAAGGAATATACGACTTTTTGAAGTCATTCACTATATCATCTTTCATGAGTCACTATCTACTTTTCATTTCATGGCTTCTCATGTTTAATTCTTTGCGGTCATAAATGACGAACTTCGAAAAAGAATGCTATTGTAAATTTCAATTAACCGAATTTTTTCGTAAAAGTTTGTCTTTCAAGTTTTTTAATTTTTGATAGTTAATAATTGTTGACTACTGTCCTGGTTGTGCTACATCAATTTCGTTTCCGAGAGGTGCATAATTCTTGTATTTTAAGAAAAAGAAAAAAGTGTATGATCTGTAAAACATTCTAAGGAAAGAAATTGATGTATTTTTCCACTTGATAAAAATTATTGAAAATACTCGACAGTGACTTTTTTAGATTAAAAATTCTACATGGAACTTGTGTTATATCGGGTTTTTTCCAAAACATATTTCACTAGTTACTCTTTTTTCTCTGTCAAAAAATAAACAATTGTCATAGCGTAAGAAATAAATGCAAGAAAAAAGAATCATAAAAGCAATTTCAAAAAAAGAAAATTCGTTGTTAATGCGTTAACATCTTATTATTTATTAAATTGCGTATGATTTGTAACTTGTTTGTTTTGTATTTATAAAGAATGAATCAATGATAAAGCATGACCACAGCTTAGCAACAACAGCAACATGCGTATCCTCCATATCCATATCCATATCCATATCCTCCATACCCATATCCATATCCTCCATATCCATTGACTCCGTATCCTGCGATACCTACAATGAAAATAAGAAAAGCATATATATTGATTAAAAAAATGCTAGAAATTCGATTGGAGTCATATTACCGAAATTGGCACATGGATATGTTACTGGCATTGCAACAGCCATTGGTAAGGCACTATTAAACAAGAGACAAAGAATCCGTTTAAAATCTTGTTACATAAAAATAAATAAGTGACCTTACCAAACTCCAGCCGAAGGAGCCTGGGGTATAAAAATGGCACGGATTTTAGGAAGAAGACGGTTTCGTTGACGTCGGCGTGGTAGCATTGGTGGATAAATAGTTGTTGAAGTTGAAGTAACTTAGTCATAAGAAATCAAAAGAATGTTATGTATGTGTATTGCAATATGTAGACGATAACAAAAGTTATAAACGCTTACTTGGTATATCAGTAAACCTAGGAGGAGGTATCGGAGGAGGAGCAGGAGGAGGCAAACTAGTACGACGAGTGCTTTTTCTGTTTCCCATATCTCTTTATTTTTCGTTAGATAGTTAATATAGTGTCTAGAATTAATATAAGAAGATCTAAACAATAAAAATAAAGTAGCATGGTTATTCTGTTACTAAAAAAGCGAACTACGATCTTCAATTTAAGCCTGACAGAATCAACTCACTGTTATTCGATTGATTGCGATAATGGACGATCATAAGTGGTTAGTCAAAGACACATGATGCTGATTTTACTAGGTAAATGGTGTCGCTTACACATTCCAAAATATAAGAGGAAGAAAAAGAAAAAAGAAAAAAGAAGACACCTTATCCTGTTAGAACACAATACGCTGATATTTATTTCTTATTGCAAGGACTATGGTCATACAATACAATTCATTTATTATGTTTGTTTGTGAGTTATGCGCACATCTATCAATGATACGTAAGTATAAGACTTACGATAGTTGTAGAATAAACAAGAACAGAAACATGCTGTTATTCATTAAACAGACTTGTTATGTTGTTTATAATGTAAAGGAAAGGAAAGAAAAAAAATCACTCTTTTTACCATATGTAAATTCAGGGCCAAACCATTTGACGTCAATTTTTCGAACATAATGGTCGTCAAGAAAAAAATCGATATTTATAATGAAACTGTATTTACATATATATAGATAAAAAACATTGGCTTGTTTAATAGCAAAATGTAATAAGTATGCGATTAATGTCTAATTGACAATGATGATCTTGAAGTTGTTAATACTCATAATGATTAAAATGAAGACTCATCAAAGAATATATTTTGGCATATACTTAAGAGAAAGATGGTTAGAAATAACTATTTCAAATTTTATGACTATTGATCATAAATTTTGTGGTTTCACCTGTCGTCAATCTATTATTATTTAGTATTGTTTCAAGGCTAAACTAATCATGTAAGGTAATCAAAATATATGAAGCATAGAAATAAGATGCAAGTTATGTAAAATTACAACAGATATGATTCTTTTGCTAAACAAAACATCAATAGAAATTAATTTTCCAGTTTGAGTCACAAAAATCTATTTAATGGTTTCTCATTTTTGAAGTCTTCACGAAAAAAATAATAAAAAATACTGAACATTCGTCAAAACCTGCAAAAATGCCGTGCCATAGAAAAAACAACCTTGAAATCTCAGATAATTTGCTTGTTGATTTCAACAATGTGTTTTATTTAATCTCTTATATAAAATTGAGTCTAAGAATGCTTCATAATCATGATTACCTTGTGAACATCTATCAAAAGTAATCGCAACTGACTTTTTAATTATAAACATTGTTACATTTATTAATAATTTGTTCATATATTTTACAAGAGTTTTTCGATCATAAACATAAGTAAATCTTTATTTTTCCTAACAGTTAAATCACCATCAAGCGATATTTCGAGATTCATTTATGCATTATTGGTTTGATCTGCTAATAATTGGACAAGAAGGATTGAGTGTCGTTGAAAGTGAACGAACTCGTATATAATACATCAGTTCTAATAGAATCCAATAAAAACATCAAATCATTACTAACTGATGAAGTTACATTCATGATACGTCTTCTCAAAGATTTATGTTTATATACACAAAGCTGTAGTGTTAATATAGATATGAATGCAAAAAGATATAATCTGGAAACTTCTAAGTTGTATTTTTCTGTTTTTATTCATGACATTTCTATAATGCCTAGTGAACTCGATTAGCTTACTCTGAATTGAAACTTGATATTGTGCAAACTTGTGATTCATCACACAAATATAAACATAGAGGATTTTATTCGAAAAGACTTAGTCGATGACTAAAATAATTAATAGAAAAGTCATAAAATACATGAGATATTTATTTAAATAACCAATGTTAAATATACATAAATCGAGAGTTTTTATTTTTATTAAAGTCTAGTTCTAGTGTTGGTTATCAAACTATGGCCCACAATGCTGAAAGCATCTGTACATTCGTTTACACACGAGCAAGAAAATGATTTTTGAGGTAGTGTTTTGTGAAATCGGTAATAATATATCCACATGTGTAAAATTGTTTTGTTGATATGGAATTTAATTTTATCAAAGTTGATAAAATGAGTTTTGAAAGAAGAAAACTGTCGCACGAAATTCGATCTGTAAAATATGTTCGATTTGAACATCATTCCATGATATCTAATTTTCTTCATGGTCTAACATTCTCACAGTGGAATTACTCTGCTGACTTTGTGTAAAAATTATATCAAGCACCTTTGACATGATTTGTCTGTGTGGTCGCTTGTGGGTGTGGGTGTGAGTATGTTTTTTTTCATACCGACACCCACACCCCCACGCATGCGCCCCCACTCCACACCCATCCTCACACACCCACACACTCTCAATTATATTTATCTATTCTTGTTTCAATAATCAATCATTAATCACGTAATAATGACGAAGGGAGAAAACAAGTGTTTGTTATTTGAACTTTATCTCTGTGTCATACGATATATTATTTTTTTCTATAAGATAGAAATTAATAAATAGTCGAAAATTTCTGATTACAGTTGAATTGTTCATTTCAATCTATTCAATAAAGAAATAACAAACATCAAGAATAGGACAATTTGAGCATTTTCTATAGTTTTTATATTTATGAAAAAAAATTCATAAAAAATTCTTGTTAATTTTCGAATGAAAGTGAAGAGTAACAATTCTTGACTACAGCTATTATAAGGAATTGTCAAAATTTCTCTTTCAGAAATTTAATTCTTCGAACTAAAATCAAGTCGAAACTGGTTGAAAATGATCAAAAAAATATTTATCTATGTTTTTTCTCATTTCTGATTTGAAACTCATTAAAAAGAGACGAAGAAAAGTCAAATTCAATTTTGAACTTTTAACAAGAATTTCAATTTGAATTTCAAACAAAATAAATTTCAATTGTTTCTCTTGTCTCAATAATTGATGTTCTCTATTAAGAACATCGTTTTCCTATTTCAACAAAGCAACACCAACTGATTTCTTTTGTTTATTATACATATAACCATTATTTTCATATGAATTCATTTTTCTTGATGGATATTCATAAGTTAGACTCACACAAATTAAAGCTGAGCATCGAAGGCAAGAGATTTGAAAATGTTTTCACAATATGAAAGAAAATTGAGAAGAAAAAAATACATGAAATAATCAGAATATTTTAAGACAGTCTATGAAGACAAATATCTTGTTCCGTCATTATAGCCAGAACATCATTATCCACTTGAATGGCATGAAGAGGTGATGGATTGTATTGATCTTTTTTTATGATTTTTCCGCCTCCACAAATATGTAGAAGTTCGAAGTTGTTTGGATTCATCACCATCCGTTCGTCATGTCTCAACGAGCAACATCGACTTCCACTGAATCCAGCTAATGAATCGAGCTCAATTGACCAACGTCGTTCAAGGGTTGTCGGTGAACATAGATCGAAACGCACTGTTTTCCGGTGATTCTCGATGACGACCACAAGTACACGATTGTTCGATGAAAGATCTTGGATTCGTTCGTCTTCTCTGCAGGAAACAGGTGATCGGTATTCTTTGACGATACAAATAGGTGAAAAGATTCAATATGTAATATTTATATAACAACTAAAAAAATAAACTACTTTATTTGTCTCTTTCTTGTATATTGGCATTTATAGTTAATATCTTTAGTCTTTCTGAGTATGGATTTTTACCATTGATTGTTGAAAATGAATCACTTAGCAAATGCCAAAATGAACGATCTCATCAAAAACTCCCTATTAGACATCAATCTATTTTATATAGAAGTAAACCGAACAAATTCATTCACATTACATACAAATCATGTTAAATAATTTAATTAATTAACGAATCAATTATTTAACCTAAAAAAATCAATCTTCTTCTACTAGCATGTTTACCTCTACTCAAATAATATTGGAAAATAACAAGAAAGCATTTATCAATAAGGTAGATTTCGAGATAAGTAATGAGGACGTCAAACAACTATTTAATGAACAAGAATTTAAACATGAATATATTACTTGTATTATTAACAAAGAGAATATGACAAGTAAAACAATAAAAATTAATTTTGCAGAATTCATCGATTAGTGATTTATTCGTTAAACCTGTTTCACAAATTCATTCAATGGATTTCATTGCTCAACCAGCTAATCACAACAAAAAAAGCCATTTCGTCTTCTCACCGAAAGATAATCAATCGTGAAAGTTTACATCTTAACCATTACTTTTTATAAAGCTTAACTAAAAAACACTATTATCACCAGTTAAAAGTTATTGATTACTATTGAGCACATATTAACACCAATCATTGATTGATTATTAAACAAATCTCTCTAGTTAATAGTAAATAACTGGTTAATAGGTATAAATAGTTATAAAAATGATATTTAAATATACGAATGACAACTATTGAATGATATCTAATAATAATTGATTACTGATTAGTAACAATCTTGATATTCGACTAAAGTTGAACTTTATAAATTGATTATTTTCATTGTTATTTGGAAAGCTTTTTCAGTTGAAGATCAATTGAAAAATGTTCAACTCCTCGTCTTTTTTTTCTTATTCTGAATTGAACTCCTTTTATATTTCAATTAATCGGTTTCAAAAGTATTCATTTCGTCTCAGTCAAAGTGTTTTTACTTATTGATGTAACTAATATTTCATAGATAAAAATAGAGAAATAAGATACTGCTGTTTCTCTAATGAACTTCTATATAAACCTGAGTCTTGTTTTTTGATTGGCTCTCATAAAAAGTGTGTCACAGTGCGTGCTCGAAATCCGACTCGTAGGGTTGTTTTCGTATCATACCAATCGGTGAAAGATACTCGGTTTGATGAAACGTTCAAAAAATCATAGAATGGATTAACCAGAACATGAAAAACTCTCTTGTCTCAACAAGGCAAGCCGTCCATACAATCCAATCGGCTTTTATATAATTTGCTTGATCATCTAATGGAAGACCATATTTATTTTGATGGTTGAGGTAATAAGTGATCTCTTTTTGTGCTACACAAGCTGGAAATATATTGAAGCCGAAATTTTTTTTTACCAAACAAGATTGTACTTCTGGCCCCAGCTTCCTTTCCTGTCAAACGCAAGTCGGTAGTGATTCTCATCGTCGGCTAAGTTAAGTCATTCGATCGCCATTTTTTCAGCTGATTATACATTATGAATCACTTAAATAATTAAACTATCAATCAGCAGCCTTCTTTAGAAACATTTTGATATGCTTTAATAGAGTCATCGTAGTGATGAAATTCATTATGGTTGCTTTTCAACTTGTTTTGGAGTTAAATTATCTAATTGAGAGAAAAGTGACTTTTCGATTTTGAACGTTCCAGAGAAGCATCTATACTCTGCAGTACGTAAACAACTTCTCCAGAAACAACGGTCGCCATGGACCCGACAATCGGTTGTTCATTTTTTACGAAGCATCGTTTTGTTTCCAGACCTCGGGATTTGTGATTCGTATCGTATTGCGTATTCGGGTCGAAACTTGAATACCATCTAGTTTGTCTATTGGTCGACTTCTATAACAATGACGACGAATTAATTTTCTTTTCTTCACGAAGGATTCAAATCTTAATTTTTATATAGAATATATAGATTGTTATAGTATGAGGAGAGAGCCACCAATAAATATTTCTATGTTATATTATCAATCATTTTATATTGAGATATTAAGGATCTTCATAATTGATGGTTACAATAAAAGCGAAGTGTTTCTTATATGAGATAATCATATTTCTATTTTCAATCAAACAATTATATGTTTGTCGTCAAAACAAACAAATCGAAAATAATGCTTAATTCGTTTTACACTGAAAAAAAGCAAGAATCTTGTTTTGTTGTTTGTTTACCAAGAAATTGTTCACCGTTTTTTGTTTCCACATCAACATATCGCAAGCAAAAATGTTAAAACTTACACTGCACATATGACACAACATTGTTTGCTATTTTCAAAGAGAAAAAAAATAATTAAATAGAATACAACACTGTGCTACTTGCTTTAATACATAGCCTCTCATTATTCCGTCGCATAATACACAAGAAATACTAATAACAATTAACTATGTTTGTGCATCGCAAATAAGAAAAATTTATTTGTAAACTTGATTTTACATCTCGAACTTACATATTGCTTGATCATATATGGTTTTCATTATTCACCTGTTAATCGCTATTATTATGAGCATTTCATTTTCAAAAAATCAAAACTCCATTGAACATGTTCATATTGATGATGGAGCTTGACATAATAACTCCGATGAAACAAATACAAATAACAGATTCTTCAAATATCTCACATCAAATCACACCGAAGAATAAGGAAGGCATAGACGGTTAAAAATGGCAGTATTTTGAATATCGAAGTGGTTGTTGGTGCCCTTTCCATATCCACACTCAAAAAATATCGTTACGGCAACAATTGAGGGTGTGGATGTAGATGTAGGTGCGCCTATCATTTCCATTCACACCCACACCCCAACCCGGTTTAACGACCAAAACCGATTTACCGGAAAAAGTTGATCTGACCAGTCTACCGGCCAAAACTAGCCTACCGGTACTAAACAAGATGCTGATGATATGTCAGTTTATAAGAGAAAATCCGACCTACCGACAAAATATCGATCTACAGACAACAGGCTGAGGCTTGAAATGAAATCTTGTTTCATAGTGAATTCTCTTGCGGGCTACCCTCGTATTTTCATGCACACTGGTATAATGTTTCACCGTTGATAACAATAGTCTCACTGATGGGCATTCTGAAAACTGTTTTTCAAATAAATTCCTGTGTGATCAGTGAAACTAGTCTTGGTGCCAGTTGTTTTTCATATGAATACCATCATAGAGCAGGAAAGTGAAAAATATAGATCGGTATAAGGCGATTTCGACCGGTCAGACCGATTTAGATCGGTCGATCCAAAATCCAGACCGGTACCGGTTCCATCTCTGCCACCCACACCCATACCCAAAAAAATTTCTTATAGAATTCAAAAAACTCTGGTTCATTCATTTATTTATCACTTTTTTCTTGCCAAAGAAAGTCTTCTTGTTTTTCTACCCTTTCCAAACAAATTTCACTTCAAATCAAATCAAATTTTTATTTTTCTTGTCTCACGAAAAACTTAAGATTTTTTCTTACTTCATAAAACGAAAACAGATATATTTCTCCTACTCTTTCTAAAATTCATCTAAAATAAAGATAGTCCATATTTTCTTGCTCTAAATCAATAAAAATTATTTTATAAAAACAAATTTATTTTCTCTTACTCAATAAATTGCTCATTTCTTGTTACTAAAATTATTTACCTAATATTTTTATCTCTCATACAATTTAATTTAATTTTTGTCTCTTTACAATTAATTCTCTCAAGCAAAATCAAGCATAACTTTCATTCTTAAAAATTATTTGTAAAATGGGTACTTATTTTTCATTCTTTTCTCAACTCATACAAAACTAGAATATTTCATTTACATTTTTTCGGATATATATAAAAACACTAAAAAATATTTTCAAAATTTCAAACATACAAAAAAAACTAAAATAAACTAAGAAAGAATAACAAAAAAACAAAGTTCACTAATTTATTCATATTTATATATTTATTTATTGGTTTATTTATTTATTACTTGTTCGGTCTTTGCTCTATTTCTTTACGCCATTGTTAATTCGCTTTTCAAATTTAAAATCACACCTACACTCACACCCACACCCTAGTGCAAATGGAATGATGATTATAGTTCGAGACCTACTAGATTAAATTTTGAACAAATTAACAATGCTATGTTTTTACATTCAGTAAAACAAAACGAGTAATTAGATTTGTTTTTATACTTAAATGTTTGTTTTCTATTTGGAAATTGTGATTATGTATCTGAAATATGCTCTTTTATTTGATGAAATAAAATAGAGATTATGAACATCTACTAAAAAGTTTATAAAGAAATGGTATCTGAAAACAGATTTGGCATGAGGCGAGGCCGGATGGCACAGTGATGGTGTGACTTTTTTGCTGCCCCGTCCATCTCAGATGTGTATGTTACAGCTGAGTTTGAAATCGAGCTGAGATTGGAATCAGTTTATTTAATTTATTTGTTTATAGATTTCGTTAGAATATGAATAAGACAACTTGTTTGGCTTTTATAGGACTCGCATTCTTAATTATTTACTAGCTAATAGTAAAATGCAAAAACATTGTTCTTTAGATGATACAGAGTTATAATTGACTATATTTATTATTTTCTTATAAAAGCATACGCTGATGATTATTTTCATATGATTGAAATGTGAATGTCTAATTATCGCTGATGTAGAATCGATTCTAAGTAGTTTATTGTTGATTTTGTATTTCTTAAATATTTGAATTTTTTTGAGCTCGGAGACATGGGGACATTGAATGATTGGTTAAATTTTTAGTGTTACTAAATTCGTTGTTAAAATTTGAATTGAATGACTGGTAATACCTCGAATAGTAGTTGATTTGTTTTTCGATTGATTGAGTAATAATGGGAATATATGCGGATTGTTGATTACCTATTTAATACGCTTCTTGTCAGGAAGTTTATCAATGTAAGATTGTATTTCAGAATTGAAAATATTCATTTCTTTTACAGCAGATTTACACAAAAATAAATAAATAATTTGTGTAATTAAAAACAAGGAGACATAGAATGTCTTTCTTGATTTGATGTTTCATAGAAACGAACATCAATCAATTAATTATGAAGAGATGAATAAAATTCATAAAGTTCTAATATTTACTAAATGATAATTGTTAAAAATGAAAATTATCTATATGCGAGTATTTTAAAATAATGTAAAATAAACCATAAAAACTCGATCAATAGTTTAAAACTGCTATAATACAAAAGTGAAGCCCAATAGTAAACAAACATTAATTATCGCATGACTCATACCATCAGCATACATTCAAAAATCATATTATATATTAATATACGTTCTTTCGTTCTGTGGAGCGAACATACTAACGAACGAACGAACGAAAATTTGGTCGTTGTTGCTGCTTCGCACATTCCCTTTCTTCCAATAGAGAGAATAAAGAAAGAAAAAAAACTGTACGTGAAAAAAAAGATGATATTTGATTGAAAGATTAGTTCCCTAGTCCACTATCCCCAACGAAATCCCCCGGGGAGTCCCCACGAAAACTCATCGGGGAATCACGATACGGATTCACCAGGGATTTGTAAGGGAGTTAGGGGAGTCCCCAGTAAGTTGCAAGGGAGTTTGGGGGAAGTCACCAGGGATTGTCAAGGGAGTGGCTTTGCAATAAAAAATGCAGTACATCAAACTTATCTGTGATATTATCACTGAGAGGCTTACCTGCCTATCTATTTACCTGCCTATCTATTTATCTGCCTATCTATCCATCTACCTACCTACCTTCCTCAGTACCTATCTATCTCTTGCTACCTAACTACACTGGAAAAAATAGGTTTATTACGAAACTTATGCGAGCGCTCAGATCGTCTAAGGTTTTGTATCGATATACGAAACCCTAAAAAGTTCAGTAAATCGTTTTCTGATCCTTTTTAGGTTCGGTCAATCGATGCGAAACCTGAAAGAATCTGATCCCGGGCATAGGTTTTGTAAGAGCCCATTTTTCTACAGTGTACCTACCTATCCATATATCTATCTATCTACCTATCTACCTATCTAGCTAGCTATTTACTTCCGTACCTACCTGCTCGTCGACTACTTATCTATCTATCTATCTATCGACATATCTATCTGCCTACCTATCTATCCAGCTACTTGTCTTCCTACTTGTTATCCATCATATGATACTGTTGGAAGGAAAATTTCAGTGATAATATCACGAAAATATGTCATGGACTCAATTTTTCTGTACTTTGTGGAGAAAATTGTGCAGAAAATAACTCTTTTGGAATTCTCCGATAGAGGAACTCTCTGGGAAGTTTTTATCTTTTGGGGTTCCCCAGGGAGAATAAAGGTGATTCCCTGGGGATTCACCAGGGAGTTCGTAATTTTTAAAGGACTCACGGGTGACTTTGCAGGTGAGAGTCGACTAGGGTTGCAGAAGTGCATGCTGACACTTGTTTAAAAGAAAGCCTACATCACTGACAATGAATACGCATGTAGTATTGATACGAATACAACCACTTATGACAGACCCAATAGCGAACGAAAACACCTCTATTATCAATGAAAATGATGAGAAACGATACTATGCCAATGCTGTTCGTCGTCTGGTTCGAAAGCTTGATCGAAGACTGCTCCCTTTCTTGGTTCTCCTGGAAATCAGCTCATACATCAATAGAGTGAGCATCGGTATGTGTTTTTGACTTGAATCATTTGTCATTGGTGATATTCCTATAGGTCACACTAAACTGATGGGCATTCAAACTGATCTGCATATGACAGACTCGGAGAGTAGTTGGGCTGTTTCAATCTTTGACGTTGCCTATGTAAGAAAATGACATTATTGAATTTCCAAGTGTTTCAATTTATATTTTATTCTAGTTTCTTCTCGTTATTCCTAGCAATATTCTCATGCGCTTCATAGGTCCGACTTGTTATCTGGCATTGAGTATGCTTGCATGGGGTAGCATCACTATCGGTATGGCTTTTGTGACTAATGTTCAACAACTGATCATTGTCCGCTTTTTTCTGGTAAGCTAATCGGATTTCAACTGATAATAAAACATTTCATATTTGTCATTGAAGGGCGTGGCTGAAGCGGGCTATTTTTCGAGTATTGTCATTTATTTCTCTCTTTGGTATTGTAAAAAAGAGCAAACTATGAGAATAGCTATATTGGGTGCATCCGCTTCGGCTTCCGGTGCTGTCGATGGTATTTTGGTGCGTACTCATCGATCTGATTATAGATCATCTATTTTAACGTTGTAGAATCTACTATTGTCATTATTCTAGACTTATGGTATCTCGTACATGCAAGGCATCGGTGGTCTGAAAAGCTGGCAATGGACATTTTTACTTGAAGGTTCTCCGATAATTCCACTTGGCGTTCTTGTCTATCTTCTTCTTGACAAAGTACCAAATGCTGTTCAGTGTAAGAATTTAAAGAAGAATAGAAAATATTGAAGATGCTTTTCGAAAATTAAGGGTTGAATAATATAGAGAAACAACTATTGACAAATCTTCTTCGAGATGATGCCGGTGTAGCTGACAGTGAATCTATCCCAGGAACTCGACTTTCATGGAGACAAGTGCGCTATGTTTTTATTGATTGGCAAATCTATCTGTACAGTATTATTGCTGGTGGCAATTTTGCCGCTATCAAATATCTGATAACGTTCCTTCCAACTCTGACCAAAGCTGTTGGTTACACCAAAACTGAAGCACACTTAATGACAGCACTACCTTATGCTGTTGCATGTGTTTGTGCGCTTCTGGTTGGCTATTCGTCGTCACATCGAAACGAACATGGCTATCATCTCGTATTCTGTTTATTAGTTGCACTACTAGGATTCATCCTAATGTTTACTCTGTCCAATCAAGGCAAAGTGGCCATCTGTATCAGCAGTACTGTTAGTTGTTGTGGTGCATTCTCTGCACTATCTCTACCACTCTCTTGGTTGACAAATAACGTCGGTGGTCATACAAAGAGACCAATGGCAATAAGTTTCGTGATGGGTATCGGTCAAATCGGTGGCATTGTCATGCCTCTAGTAAGATTACTGCTTGTGAAAGCTTATAGACTAACCTATGAAGTGCATTTTCAACATGTCAATGTCTTTAAACAGTCTTTATAGTGATTTTTTTTCTTCATAGATTTATAGAGAAGTTGATAAGCCGATGTATCAACGCGGGCACTTAATTTGTGGTGGATTGATAGCTGTTAGTATGGTTGCTACCATTATTTTACGCATTTATTTAATGAAAGAAAATAACCGGCGAACAAATTTATCATCTGAGGAATATACACGTGAAGCTACTATCAAAGAACCTTGCGATCGCGTAGGTTCATATTTGATTTCTTATTTTACAACGTGTGTATTCTAATTATCTTTAGCATCCCGACGTACGCTACTCGTTGTGACATGAAAGCGTTTGTATCTACCAAAATGAACATGAAAATTAAATATTTTCTAAATTTATTCATTATCAATTTGTCTTATAGTTTTTTGAGCAATAAATTACTGTCAAACACTAGAAAAATTAAAAATTTCTTCAGAGGAAGTGACATATCACACGTGCTTGAATATTTACACCTATAATACGACAATATACAACGTTGTATCAATACCCCTGTTTCTATTTTATGTCAAGTTAATAACAGAAAAGAAAAAAACTTTGACATCAAATGTAAAGGTAGTCACGAAAAATAAACGCTGTTATTCGATCATGACACCTGTTCTAGACATGTGGTGCACATTATTGGATGACGCGTAATACATGGTCAGTATTTGGTTTCGATATTTCTAGCTTCTTTATAAGGTTTATACAATGCAAAGTAGACCACAGAGTAGAACGAAAGATGTGTTACGCTTGGCATCAAAAAAAGATATTCAAAATGTCAGTCTTTTGTTTCTAATCTAAGCTAAACCTTACTATGTAATTTTTCTACGCTGAAAATAAAGCTAGCTTTTGATACATGAGTGATCAGTTATTTTTGTCAGTTAAGTTGCAACAATTCTTCACTTCATTCTATTGCATACTGTCACCAACATTGTATCATATGTACACATAAGAATGTCTAGTGCTGAGATTGCAAGTATTAGGTAGTCATTACTAATCATCAATGAAATTTGAAACTCTTCTTCCAAATAAAAGTTAACTGCTCATGTATTAAAAAATAGCCTTACTCACAGCGTGAAAAAATGACTTAATAAAGTTTTGGCTATTTTGAGAACACAAGACCGGTACTTTGAATATTTTTTTTGATGGGCAGTGTAAAGTGTCTTCTGCTCTACTCCACGTGGTATATTTTACTTTGTATTGAATAAATTTTATAAAATATAGACAGCAAATATCGGCCATGTATGATGTGTCACTTGATATTTGTATGAGTCGAGAATGGTGAAATTTTTTATCACAGTAGTTTCTTCGTATTTGTCGTCATTATGAGAAAGAGAACGATTTTACTTCTTCAATTCAATGACGAATATGCACAAATGAATTTATCGTGTGATGCAGAAATAATAAGTCACATATTATTTCAGATGTTCTTCATACACTCTTGACCTTTATCTCAATCATGCGCCGTAAAAACCATAACAAAAACAATTGATTCCAGCATAGAACGACTGTTTACTTAATTTTCATTGATAAATCGTTGGACATCGTGAAATAGCATATTATTTACTAATAACAGACCGGATCAAGCAACTTTTGACACAAGATTGCTATATATATCCTTTGGAAGCATTGGAAGGAGCTACCACATAATTTTAGTTCGACCAACCGTTCATGCCAAATTAAGTAATTATACGGTGAAAGTTTCAACTCAATCAAATGACATATAGAGATGGTACACTAGAAAAACTAGCACCTTTTGTGAATGCAAATCGTTGTTTATGTTAGATTGAGCTTTACACGAACTGCTAGATTATGTCTGAGAAACCAGTTATAGGGTTTTGCAGAGCAGAGATTGCTTTACAAAACCTGTTATGCTGTTGATCATTGGAATACATCTGTTTTGAGGTCTAAGGAGCAACTCTTTTCGCATTTTCTTATGAATACCAATCAATAAAAACATGTGAAGACATGTCAAAATTTTTCAACATAGCCCATTTTGTAGAGTCTTTTGTTCTGATCAATTTGGTGTAACATTTTTTCTTGTGGTTTTTTCAAATCGTGACTTAAGATTTTCTTTTCTTGCTTTGGACATCAGATCGTACGAACTTTCCAGTCTTTTGCGATCATGTACACTCAGATAATTTCTCTCTACCTGTTTATTATGTGTCTGTTCCTGTTTTCCTAATTATTTTTATTGTCTATAATCGGATTTGTTTAGCTCATCTAAAACATTCTTTTTCTAAATATTGCACCATTAGAGTGCTACTTCGATACTAGAACCTTTCGTTCAAAGGTTTTATTAATCTTTATACATCCTTCAAAAGCGTACAGAATTATTTGTTTGCTTTAATAGTTCAGCCATCTTTAGGCTTGTATTTAATCCATAAAATAGAGCTAGAGAAAGAGAATATGCGCTGGATTGTTAACTTGACTAATTGATGTTACTCCAAAACGATGTTGTCATTCTATTCTGTTTCTTTTCTCCTGTTCGTTTCCTTTCGTTCTGTCATTTCTTGACATGTGCGACGCAACCTGTGGATTGCAGATTCTTTTACTCGAACAGTAGGACGATACATGCGACGGACAGTGAATTCTCGTAGATTTAAACATGTGTCAATAGTCAATTCAGTTGATGACCTGTACAAAGAAGTGATCTTTCACTTTCGATAATACACTCGTTTTTCTCACCTTACTAAGCAATATTGTTTTAGCAGAAAGAGACATTTTAGATAAATTATTTCTTGAAATTCTCTATTTTCAGAAAGTGCCAGCACGAATCCAGTATGTATAATTGATCATCATCGTTAATAGTTAAAGTAACTATCTAATATCGAAAGGATTGATATAAAAGTTTGACAATTGATCTCCTGTCTTTTATCTGTTTACGACACATGGCGTCATCTGTAAGATTGCTTTCAGTACGTCGGATTCCGGAAACATCAACTGAAAACGAACTCATTTGGGTATGTAAGACAAATGACGAGTGGACACCTCTACCGGATGCTATATCAGTAGTCATCGAAAAAGCCTTTCGACGTGACTTGGAAGAGATAACTATTGATGCAATGTATCGAATTGATTTTAAGTACTTCTCAATAGAATATGTTGACGATCGAAACCGTAAACAACCAATTCGACGACAACAACGTTATCTGAAATTATCAGTTTCTCGTGACGAAACGATCGAAGATGAAGCTCGACGTTATGAACGATTCTCGTGTTCTTTAGTGTTAGTTTCAAGCTGTAGTGCGAGTGTGGATACAAATTATTATGGCTCACCATTTATTGCTGCATGGTACTTGACATTCACTGAGGGAAAACGGGATGTTACATTTGATTCTATTTTTCCTGTTCTTCTACAAGGTTTGCGCGAGGAAGGACAATTCGAACCAAAACATGTAGTACGAGATATCGTGGATACTTTGAACGAGACCAGAAAGAAAAGTCTTAAGATGAAAGAGAAGAAGAAAATAGAAGTGCTGGAAAATTATTGTGCTAAACTTTATACCAAAGCATGTTTTATCTTTCGTACAGTCAACCTCGCATTGCGTGATGATGATCGTAGTAAACTTCACACTCTTGGACCGTACTGCTTTCTCGTTTACAACTACATCGGTCGACATATCAACGATGATTTTTCGATTCGTCATCGTTTCCAACAAACTCTTCGTCGGACCGGATCTGGATCAATGACTGTGTATCGCGGCGATTATATGTCTCGCGAAATTTTAGAAGAATATAGACAGGCAGTGAGAGACCATTCCAAATATTTCAAATGGCTCTCATTTGTTTCCACTTCACTCAACCGGGATATTTCCGAAAATTTTGCACGAAATGGTTTGTACATTATTGAACTCCAGCTGTACTTATTGAAAGATCAATTTACAGACTTGTCGAAAATCAGCTATTGTAAGGAGGAAGAGATTCTATTACGACCAGGAGCACGATTTCAAGTAGTCAGAGTGGAATTTGATGATATCAAAAATCTACACTTAGTGTATATTAGCATTATTCCATCTTATGTATCCAGTTTGAGATAATTTTTTGGTTTCATTTGTACAAAAGATCAAAATACAAATGCAATCTCAAATGGCTGAACTGGGTGTGTGATGTGGGTGTGGGGTGTGGATGTGGGTACGGGTGTGAGAGGGTATGGCTAGATGTGGGTTTTCAATTGAAATATTACGACGCCCACATCCACATTCACACCCACACTCGAACCGGATAAAAAGTTAAAGCCGGCCGGTTAGGACCAGATTTTTGCCAGTTCGTCATTAAAAAATTGTTGCTTGTATCCAAGAATTTCCTCTACTGAAAAAGGTGTTTTTATGATATTTTCACGTCAGAAGAATGTGTTTGCGAAAGACTCGATGAATATTGTGTCATCCACCTAACTGTAAACAGTTCATTGTTCTTTTTATATCTTTATCGATTCCTTTCTGGTGTACCGCTTAATTTAACCTAGATTATATAATTTGTTTGTTTTATTCTCCTTAGACAACTGCCTGAATCACGAAAAATAAATATTTACACTTATGCTAGATTTATTGTAAACTGGCTCTTTTTTCTTGAAATTAAGATGAAAAAAAAAACAGATTTGATATGAGTAGCTAACTTATATAGATATCGGGCTCGAAAAGTTCACGCACCTTGCTATAAAATATGATAGTGACAGTTTCATTCCAAAGTTTTAGTTTCCAGTTCTGATTATGGGTGGCGAACACCTGTTAATTTATTTTAAATTTAAATTTTTGCGAAGTTAAATTTGAAATAAATAAAAATTTTTTAGAGGTGAAAATTTAAATTTATTTTAAATGTAAATTTTGTAAATTGAAGTTTATTTTAAATTTATTTAAGCATCTTAAATTTACTCAAATCCAGTTTAAATCAAACTAAATTCAATGTACACCCATTTAACTGGATTTAAATCCAACAGAATGATTTTAAATTGAATTTTATTTGGTTTACATTCAAGTTATATTGGTGTAAACTAGATTTAAATAAATTTGAAAAATTTAAATGTATATAAATTTAATTTAAATTGAAAATCAATTTAATTTTTTAAATTTATTTTTCGATTTATTTAAATTTTGGTAAATGTAAGCTAATTATTCCTAATTAGGATTTCTGCACATGAATATTCAATTCTCCTTCATCACCACTATATATGAATAGATGCTTTCATGGTCGGTTATTTTCGCCGGATTTTTGTCAGTTTGGCTGTAAAATTCATCCGGCCGGTTGCTGGCCGGACCGGATCGGACAGATTTTTCAACCGGCCGGACCAAATCGGATAGAAAAAAGCTGTCCGGTTCCAATTCTGCCCACACCCACACCCACACGCACACCCACACCAACACCCACGCCCCACACCCACACCCCAACTATTATCTGCATTGTCAATATAGAAAAAATAAAAAATAGAAGTTAGCATTTTCTATATTATCATTTTAGAGAAACAATACAGAAAACTAACTGTTTCTATATCATCAATATAGAAACAGTATATAGAAAGTCTGATTTTCTATATTATAAATATAGAAAATAAAACCATGAAACTAACTGTTATCTACCGAGTCTATGGGCTTTTTTATTTCAAACTGAATTCTAAAATCAAAAAAACCTCACCAATTTCTTTCGAATCAAACTTTTCTCGCTTGAAACTACGTAGTCTCACTGAAAACCCTTAGTCCCCCCTAGTCCTGCAAAGTCCTGCAAAGTCCCCCTTAGTCCCCCCCACAAAAAGCTTAGTCCCCCCTTAGTCCCTTTTCAGGGGACTAAAGCCTATAGTACACAAAACCACAAGCACAGCCTCACCCTCACTCACGCGCCAACACCCACACCATGGGTGTGGGTGTGTGTGTGGGTCCCAGACCCACACCCACACCCTCAGTCACCCCCCCTCACTCCTAGACTCACGTTTCAGTTTGAAATCAAGTATTATTTTTATTTGATCAATTCAGACTGAAATTAAATAGCCCATTGTATGTATCTACCTTACCAATACAGAAAAATCAGAATCAAAACTAACTGTTATTTATATTATCAATATAGAAAAGATGAATTGAAAAATAAGATTTTCTATATTATTAAACTAGAAAAATGAGAAGTAAAAATGGGATTCTCTATATCGCCAAAATAGAAAAACAAGAAATGCAAATAGGAATTTCTATACTACCAGAATAGAATAATGAAAAATAATGAATAAGATTTTATATAATATGAAATGTAGAAAAATTAAAAGTAAAAATTAAGATTTTCTATATTATCACTATGGAAAAATAAAAAATGAAAATTAGGATTCTGTAATTTATCAAATATAGAAAGATTAAAATTAAATTACATCTTTTCTATACTATAAATTTGGAAAAATCAGAAATGAAAATTGACATTTTCTATATTATTAATATAGAAAAATAAGAAATGAAAGTTAAGATTTCTGTATAATCACTAGAGAAAAGTACCAAAACAAACTAGGTACACGGATTGATCTTGTTTTTTAACTACTATTCTTCACAGTAAAACTGATCGAATCAACAATTTCCGAATAAGTTATAGAACAGGAGAGACCATACACATTCAGCTAAGAACAGAAAGGATCCACATTATGTTCTATTATGTTTCTTTTTACATTAATCTCATATGATCTGATAAGATCTCACAAGAAACATTCAGCCGGTACTAATAGGTTTCTTAATTTTTAAATCTTGTAAGATTTTTGCTGGCATCTTATGGTCAAAATCTGAGGAAATCTTCAAACAACAAACACATATGAAATCATATGATCTTGTGAGAAGATCATAGAGAAAATCCTATAAGGATAAGATCTTATCGGATTTTGCATGATTTGATGTCAGGTTTTTGACCTGGGCAGATTTTGATTGTACAGTGTCACCAAATAATCTTATGAGACTCAAAGATTAAGACACTTATAGGGACAGACTCAATGTTTCCGATCAAATCTCTTCAAACCACAAAAGGTTCATACAAAAAGGAACATACACCAGTACCTACTGAAGATCTTATCTATCCTTATCCGATCATGTATGTTCCCTGTTCTTTATTTATTCGAGAATTGTTGATTCGAGTAGTTTTACTACGAAGAACAGCAGTTGAAAAACACGATCGAGTTGTGCACACAATTATTTTTCTTATTTTTCTATACGAACAATAAAAGAAAATCTTATCTTGTACCTCTTAATTTTCTATATTGTTAAAATAGAAAATCTTAATTTTAGTTTTTTATTTTTTTATGTAGGTAACATAGAAAATCTTAACTTCAATTTTTTATTTTCTTATGTATAGGTAACATAGAAAACAGTACTTTTACTTTTTATTTTTCTATAACAATAATATAGGACGTGGTTAAGTTTATTTCTTTCTTTTCTATGTTAATAATACAAAGAATATTAATTTTTATTTTCTGCTTTTCTATATTGGCAATATACAAAATCTCATTATAATTCTTATTTTTCTATATTATTAATACACATAACAGTTAGTTTTGTTTCCTATTTTTCTATAATAATAATATAGGAAATATAAATTTTCATTTCTTTTTTTTCTGTACCCTGAATATAGAAAATCGCATATTTACTTTTTATTTTTCTATAGCAATATTATAGAAAATGGTTGATTTTATTCCTTACTTTTCTATATTAATATTATAGAAAATCTCAAATTTAATTTTTCATTTTCGATGCTGGTAATATAGAAAATATCAATTTTGATTTTGTAGTTTTCTATATTCGTAATATAGAAAATCCTAAACTTTTTTCTTATTTTTGAATATTAATTTTATAGAAAATCTTAATTTTAATTTTTAATTTTTCTATATTAGTAATACAGAGAATCCCATTTGTAATTCCTTTTTCTATATTGATAATATAGATTACCCTTAGTTTCATTTTTTATTTTTTTATTGTAATAATATAGAAAATATAAATTTTCATCGCTTTTTTTCTATTTCTATACTCTCCGTAGAGAAAATCTTAACTTTATTTCTTAGTTTTCTTTATTAATAGTATAGAGAGGACATTTCTTTATGCCAGACTTTTTTGTGACTAATTGGTTATGAATTTTTATTATTTAATGATAATTCCCTTTGTTGGTACGTCTGCATTACGTTTATTAATTAGATTGTTCTTGCTTATGTGAAGTTAACTTGAATTAGAATAGTTAGATGCAGGTAGAGTGTAACGAATAAAGCATATTGCACTGGATGATGGAAATGAATTACAAAGTAATTCAAAAAAATTGAATTATAAAATAATTCGAAATTTTTTATTTTCTACCAGGATCTACCAGGTCCTTCAGGATCTACCAGGATCTCTAGGATCTGCTGGGATTTACCAGGGTCTACTACGGTCTCAATGTGGGTGCCACGAAACAACTTACATCATCTGTCTCTTGGTGTGGGTGCGGCGAAACGACTTACATCATGTCTCTCTTGGTGTTGGTGCGACGAAACGCCTTACATCACGTCTTCTTCGGTGGGGGTGCCGCAAAAACCTAGTAGCCTCTGGTAGATCCTGAAGATGATGGTAGATCCTGGAGGTCCTGGTAGATCCTGCTAGACTTTGGTATATGAGAATAAACTTCTTATAATTACATGCATGTACTTCTATAAATATTTAGTATAGAAATTTTGAATTATTTTGTAATTCATTTACGTCATGAACTCGCATATTGTTACAGAAATAACTTATAATCTTACTTGACGATTTCAAAAAATCATACAAGATTTTATTGCCGGAGCATATAAGAAACTTGATGTAAGACTTGACATCAGATTTCTGAGACAACAATTTTTCGTATGATTTTCCGTATGATATCGTATGATCATATACAATAGTTTGTAAGATCTGATAGAATCATACAAAAATTCATGACCGATCTTTCTATATGATTTCTCGATGTAGAAACCTACGACTAAGTTACGACCATATACGGTCGTATACTACAATCGTGCATGACAGTTGTTTATTTGCAACGTATACGTTGATCGTACTTGAACGTATGGCATCGTGTACGTCCATCGTATACGATCATCGTATACGATGACCGTTTCTAGACGTATTTCGTCGTATACGATCGTTTACGGTCGTGCTTTTTTGACCTGGGCGGTAATGACAAATTAGAAATATCAAAATTTTCTTAATAATATTACATTCCATGTTAATGTACGATAAATAAACTCAATTGCGGAACCTAACTTTTCAAATTTCATAAGTTGCTAATAAATGAAAAACAACATCGTACTTCTACCTATGCTATTATAACGAAAACGACCAGCCATTTATCATCTTTATCACTGCTTATTATTTATAAAAACAGAACCACTTACTTAAACTGTTATTTGCAACATTATAAAACAACAAAGACTTTAATTCGGCAGAACGCTCTGACAAATAATATCATCAGTAATAACAAACCAACACTATACTCATTTGTCTGCGGGTACAGTACATTTTCCTAATTCTGCCGGAAAAAAATTTACCATTTTTTGTTTCAACTACTGTGCGACTATTTTAAATCTGATCAAAAATATTTTTATATTTAGCTAATCTCTGGATTCTCCTCTTTCAAACGATATATTGTTGGTCTTGCATTTTTCATGTTTTCATAGTGAAATTACTGGTCTACAAAAATTTCTTTCACCCGACAGAATTAGGTAGTAGTTCCCTAATCCTGACGGCCAGACAAAAATTTTCCCTAATTATGACGCCTCTAACAAATCACATAGAAAAAACTCAACTTTAGAAAAAAACCTATTTTTTTTCGTTTTTTATATGGGAAATGAAGAGAAGATGTCTGAGACATTTTTGTTGAGCGCATCTAGTTCTATCATAATCTAAAGGTTCAAAGCAACTGTATTTTCATTTATCAAGATACAGAGCTTTGAATACAGGCACCCAGAGATAGCGAAAAAAAAGTTGTCCCTAATTGGGACGGCTAGCTACTTTTTGTCCCTGATTCCGACGGTAACTGTTTTTATCCCTATCGACGACTCTTCAGTCATTTTTTCCCCTAATTCCGAGGGTAATTTTTGTTTTTGTCCTACCTGATAACAGTGAACTATTCCTGTGAATCATGTTTTGATAAGAAGCTGGAATTAATATTTGACATGATTATTTCTCTTCTTTTATTTTATTTTTAATTAATTTAATTTAGTACTTTGTTATTTATTTCAATTAAATATTAATAATTTATTTAAATTTAAAATCTTTTTGTGACGTCTCGTATCTCGATGAGATACTTCTTCAGACATAAAAATCAAGACAAATGTACATAAGAACAAACAAACTTTTTTCTTTAGTATTAGTCATACTTTGATAGTGATACGGAAAAGGATTCGATCCCTATCTAGCTATCACTTTTACCGTCTTGTTTTACGTATCACTGTCAAAGTATGACTAATACTAAAGACAAGAAAAATTTTGTTTGTTCTTATGTACATTTGTCTTGATTTTTATGTCTGAAGAAGTATCTCATCGAGATACGAAACGTCACAAATTTTAAATTTAAATAAATTATTAATATTAAATTATAATGAATAACAAAACAGTAAATTAAATTAATTAAAAATAAAATAAAAGAAGAGAATTAATCATGTCAAATATGAGTGAAATATAGCGAAGTACGACTGAAGTACAGTGAAGTATGACTGAAGTAAAAGTAAAGCACAGTGAAGTACGACTAAAGTACGGTGAAGTATGACTGAAGTACGGTCAAGTACGATTGAAGTACAGTGAAGTACGTTGAAGTACGGTAAAGTACGGTAAAGTACGGTAAAGTACGATGAAGTAAAGGTGAAATACAGTAAAGTACGAGTGAGGTAAGGTGCGGATAACGCAACATAAAAGTGATTTTTTTTCTATTTCTTATATTTAGTTAGACGCAGCTCTTCGAGGTGAGTAAAAATATATCTGTCTAATATGTTTTCAAAAGGGTTTTGATTAGAAAAGCTCAAGCTTTTTCGATAACACTCAATAGTCCACTTTTCTTAAGAAAATCCAACACATTCCTACATTCTTAAAAGTTTTTTCAATTAAAAAACACTTCATTTCGTTGGAATTTTCAAAATGAGATATTCAGATTTCTCATGAAAAACTCTGGCGATTGGACCTATTTTTGATTTTGTTTAGTGAAACTATGCTTATCAAGTGGATGAAGTCTGACAGAAAGAAACACGTGAAAAAATGGTATGTCATGGAATTTTTTGCAAATCTATCCAGCTTTTTGCATCTCAATGCATAACTGAGTTTCATATATCGTTAGTACCGGCAGACATTGGGCTTCAAAAGTATAGCTTTGGTTTTTCGAATTATTGATGTATTGGAAATGAAGACTATTCAACTCTGGCTCAGGACCCAAAAAGCAGGAAATTTTGGCAGCAATTCAAAATTTTCTTTATCAAAACTCATTCGTTTTGAGAAACAAATAGTATACTCGCAATCAGCATAGAACACTTGCGTTGACTAAGATATGTGTTAACTTGTTTCCTTGATTTTCATTTTTTCATGAAAATCTAGACCCATGTGGTGGGGTCAAAATTTGTCAAAAAATTGAAATCTTCAGGAGGTAAACGAAATTATCTTAGTCGACGCATCTTTTTTGTGCTGATTGCGAGTATACTATTTGTTTCTCAAAACGAGTGATTTTTGATAAAGAGAATCTCGAATTACTGGCAGAATTTCCTGCTTTTTGGGTCTTGAGCCAGAGTTGAATAGTCTTCATTTCCAATACATCAATAACTCGAAAAACCAAAGCTATACTTTTGAAGCCCAATGTCTGCCAGTACTAACGATATATGAAACTCAGTTATGCCTCGAGATGCAAAAGAAACTGGATAGATTTGCAAAAAATTCCATGACATACCATTTTTTCACGTGTTTCTTTCTGCCAGACTTCATCCACTTGATAAGCATAGTTTCACTAAACAAAATCAAAAATAGGTCCAATCGCCAGAGTTTTTCATGAGAAATCTGAATATCTCATTTTGAAAATTCCAACGAAATGAAGTGTTTTTTTAATTGAAAAAACTTTTAAGAATTTAGGAATGTGTTGGATTTTCTTTTAAAAAATGGGCCATTGAAGGTTATCGAAAAAGCGTGAGCTTGTCCAATCAAAACCCTTTTGAAAAAATATTAAAACAGATATATTCTTACTCAGTTCGGCGAGCTCTATCTAACTAAGTATAAAAAGCGAAATAAAAATTTACTTTAATTTCGCGTTATCCGCACTTCACGACTGAAGTACAAGTGAAGTACGGTGAAGCAAGAAGTCTGGCTTTTTTCCCTTTGGTCAATGTACACCCACCTACACCCTTAATAAAATGTTTCAGTAAAACTAAAAACTACGATCCCACGCGGAGTATGATTTTTGCAGATAACATATATTAAGGGGGGAAATAAAACTATCCTGAGTGCTTAATGTTTTTTTCGTCAGCTGTCGAAATAGAAATCAAAGAACAAAACAAAAGGGAAGAACACATTTCTTTTATTCAACAAGAGGCGTTTTTCATTCATGGTGGGTTTTTAGAAAAATTTTTGTCTTTTTTGTTCTCAGCAACAAAACGAACCCTTGAAAGTGTTGTCTTCTTTGCATGATAAGAATTGAATCATCGCCGAGTAGTCAAATATTATTATTTTTTTATTTGATATTTTTTTTTATTTCTGAATGTGGGACCTAATAATTGTTTGAACCAACTTGATTGCCAACAGTATTTTAACAATTATGACTTTCTTTCTGCTTCACACCAATTCTTTTCTTCTTGGAGTACTCTCACTAATTCCAACGGCTTATACAGCATGTATCTTAAGTGGTGATGAAACTACTATTAATGATCTACTCTCTAGTGGAGGTGCCAATGCCATAGTATCTCTCTGTGCCAATAGCGTATTCAATCTGAAAAATCCAATCGTTTTTACAGCTCCTAATCAAGAATTATCTACACAAGGATATTCTACAGACTCTACACGTGCGACTCTTGTTGTCACTGGTGTTAATCAGACTGCTGCAATTATAGGTAACTGCGATCAATGTTCTGGTTTGAGACTTCGAAACATCCAAGTGAATGGTAACAGACCAGCTCTAGGATTATTTGAGGGTAGTGCGAATATTGAGATTGGAGGACCTACTAGTAACCAACTTGTGGACCATGTACATTCCTACGAACCTCGAGGATGGTCATGTCTGCATATCACCGAAAGTGGAATAAGTGGTTGCAGGAATGCAACTATTACTAACAATGAAATAGGTCCCGCAGGCGATTCTGCTGGTCATTGGGCAGATGGCATATCCATGGCGTGCATAAGTAGCTTGGTTGCAAACAATGTAATTACAGATGCTACAGATGGTGCTATTGTGATTTTTGGTGCTCCTTTTACCACAGTCAAAAACAATACTATCATTGCTATATCTCGCGTGATTCTGGGTGCTATCAACATGGTAGATTATGATCAATATTCCGGAGATTATACTGGTGCTACAGTTACGGACAATACTATTTGGGCTAAATCAGCATTCATTAAAACAGGTATTTCTATTGGCCCAGCTGTGTGGGGAGCAGATAAAACAAACTACAACCGCAATGGTATAGTTCGTCGCAATACAATTAAGGGTGATAATATGGGTTATGGTATTATTGTCTCTGGTGCACATAATTTTACTGTCTTAGACAATATCTCTACCGCGAATTACAGTGGTGCTTTTACTTCGAGTTGTTACACGCCTAATAATGCGCCTCCAATGGCATTTCTAAAAAGTACTAGAGCTGACGGCAATTTTCAATCAAACTTTGTTTTGGGCAGAGCTCAGTACATCATCTGTATAGAACCAGGTCTCTCTAGCACTTACACCTATCAATCAGGACAGTTGAATTTATATTCCGATGAACAAATCAATTTGCAAAATGCTATTTTCATCCTGCAAATTGACGGAAATTTAGTTCTCTATCAGGGGGATTCTCCGCTGTGGGCATCGAATACTTGTTGTACTGACTGCACTAATAAACAATGCAGACTCACCTTCACTAGTGAAGGTCGATTAGTTATATATAAACAAAAAAAAATATTAATTTCATGGCCACCTGCTTATAACGGCAACTTGACATCTAGTTCTGTTCGTATCTCTAGTATGAGTGCTTATTTCACTTTCATTGATGGCAATAACAATTATATATGGGCCTCTTCCTATGATTTTTATCCTTCCTTTCTTCTCAACAATGGCAATTTTGTCCGCCAAATGGTAGGTACCACGCCTATTTATCTTACCTTGTTGAATAACGGAAATCTTGCTATATACAGTGGAGCCATTAGCACAGGAACATTATTGTGGAAGACTTCTCTCGGCGTGAAAACCTGCAGCAAAGGTTGCTTTCTCTCATTTCAAGAAGACGGAAACGTTGTAATATATGGTGATCAAGGAGCTCTTTGGGCAACAGGCACAAACCCTTCGGGTGCAAAATTATTGTTCAATACAACTTCTCCCTATTTGCAAGTTTACAATTCTACTGGCGCTGTTATTTGGCACTCTTGATCACGTCGCACCACTATTGGACTTAAAATTATTTATTTTAAAGATATTTATTCTCCTTTTTTCTTATATATGTAATCATATTTTAGTTAGTTTCTATTTAAAAATAGACTTTTAACTTTCTCATATAGATGCCATTACCTTTCAGCACTGTTTCTTTTATTGAAAGACATCACGTGAAAATCATGATAAAAAGACCAAAAGCTATTGAATCCTATAATTTTTAAACCATATACAAAGTTGATGACGAAGACAAAACAATTGGTTAATTTTAATCATTCTTTAAATTGATAAAACTACAGGTATGACATGTGTGTATGAGTCAGTCCATGTAGACCACGACCGATCTACGGAGAAGGTGCTCAATCGAGGTCATCAGATCGGGCTCATTTTATGATATGTTATAGAGCCAAGAGTTCTAAGCATTTCTGTGAAAGATTTTTGAAAAAACATTGAACCATTTATTTTTTATGAAGGTTTTACGAAAAACCCTACAAATGCCACCTTCTCCAAGGGGGTCTAGATCTGACCATATCTCGACAAAACCTTTATGAATTTAGCTCAAATTTCGTATGGAAGCACAACTACGTGAGGTCTACCTGTAATAAAATTTGTGTCCCAAAATATAGTACTATTCGATAATTATGAGTCATCGAAAATACGGGAAATGGAATTTTTTTGGTAAGTTTGACTCTTCATAACTTGTGATGGGGATGAGATAGGAGTCTGAACTTTTTACCGTAAATAGAGTCTTTAGAGATCTACGTCTCCTAAAAATTTCAGTCAGTTTGATTGATCCGTTCGGCTAGAACATGTATTCAAAAAATGGCATTTTTGCAAAAATGTCGATTTTCCGAGTAGATTATCTCCCAACATACGGGTCATCTGGGGTGCTGGATGTTATCATTAGAAAGTACTCTCAATGGACTACAACCCTATATAGAAATCAACGTGGGATCTCCAGAATTGGCTGGTTACGAGATCCATATTTCTAGCAAAATGTGCAATGTGTGTAAGTCACCAATTGGGCGGAAATTTTTACAATCACGTTTTTTATTTTCTATGGAGTCTAGGTAACTTTTCAAGCTGAACACGATGGTGATATTCTCTCGATCATATTGTAAATTTTTTTCTACAAGTACAAGGAAATTCAGGTATA